>CM053267.1:65028996-65094638 GCA_028583415.1 Protea cynaroides | reverse complement strand
GTGATTTATTTTATTTATTTATTTCAGTTATTTTGATTGGATTAAAGGGATGTAAAAGATTATTATTTAATATGTTTGAGTTTGAATAATGGAATATTTATTTACATTATCAATAGATACTCAGTTCATTCTATTTAAAGTCTTCCGCTGTATATTTATATTCTGATTGTGGTTATGTGTAATTGGTTTGTATGGGTGGACACGGCCTATTCGAGATCCTGGTGTGAACCGTTGGTTCAATGACGGTTCACTCACACCGTTCTGGTCGGATCAGAATTGGGGTGTGACAAGAGTAATCAGTTGTCCCACCGCCAAAGAAATTTGGGACAAGCTGAAAAGTGTACATGAGGGAGACAAGAAGATAAAAGAGGCCAAGTTACAAATTTTGAGATCTCAGTTTGAGAGTCCAAAAATGACTGAAGGAGAGACCATTGAGTTCTATCTCAATGGGGTGACTGGCATCACCAATGCAATCAAAGCATTAGGTGAAGAGATGAAGGAGATACATGTTGTCAAGAAGATTTTAAGAACTCTACCCAAGTTATACAATGAAAAGGTATCTACACTTGAAGAACTATCTACCTTGGACAGCTTGACCACTGATGACCTACATGGCATCTTAACCACATATGAAATGAGGATGATTGAACCAGAACCAGTAGAGAAAGAAGCAGCTTTTGAAGCCATGAAAAAATTAAAAATCAAAGAACCCAGTGCGAAGTCAAAAGCAAGAGAGGTTAGTGAGTTTGATGACTCAGTTGATGAGTTGATTGCCTATCTTACCAGAAGACTTAAAAAGAAAAGTGAAAAATATAAAGGCAAGTCAACATTGACATGCTTCAACTGTGGAGCCATAGGACACTTTGCATCCAAATGTCCAAAGAAAGGAAGAGTTTATGACTCAGATGATGAAAATCTCAATGAGAGTCAAGACTAGAAAGGAATGAAAAAATTTATGCCCAAGAAGAGAAGTCTGCTTGCAAAGAAGAACAAATATTCCTCAGATGAATCAACAAAGGATGATGATGATGAGATCCTCTTCATGGTCCTTCTTGATGAGCTTCAAGGGAAGAAGAAAAAATATAAAAAGAAAGATGGAGTTGAAGAAGAGCTTGATCTTGAGGCTGAGTTATTTGTAGCTCTTACAGAACTCAAAACAGATAAGAAAAAGAACAAAAATTTGAATGATCAATATAATGAAGCGACTGAGCTGATCAGTCAACTGAAAGTCACCACTAAAGAATAAAAAAAGATAGCAAATGATCTGAATAGTGAGTTGTCCTCAAAATCAGATGAATGTGCAAAGCTTGAGGAAGAGATTTTGAGACTAGAAACTGAGCTTGCAAGCTCTGTGAGGGAAAAGATGAGTTACATGGAAGCAACAACATCATCTCCATCAGTAACTATCCTAAAATCAAAGGAAAAGACAGTAACAAATCAAGAGGTTGAGGATGACTGCTCACAAATGGAAGAGAAGAATATTCTGGATGATATTCTAAGCAACCAGAGGTCATCTCACTTCAAGTCTCGACTTGGTTATGAGAAGCAGAGGACAGAAAAAGCTAAAGGTAAAGGGTCTGTTGAGAACCCCATTGTGTCTGTCAAAGCAAAACAGATGAGGTCACATGTTGAGAAATAATCTGAGAACAGGACTGACAGTGTCACACCCCAATTCCGCACCATTCAGAACGGTGTGATGAACCGCTAATAAACCAATGGTTCAATCAAGATCTTTAATAGGTTGTGTCCTTTAACTTAAACCATACACATCCACAACCATAATCAAAATAAATACACAATAGCGGAAGTCTTAATATTAAATGAACTGAGAATCTAACTGTGATAATCATAAATAAAATATCCAATTATGTTGTATCAACCGAGACATAAGTAAATAAAGTATCAAATTACATTTCCTTAATAGTTCAAATAAAAATCTAATCGAAAACGCATGAGTTGCACTCGCATGAGGAGTCATGCGTCTCTACTATATCTTCAGCCTCTATTGCAATCATGTGCCCGTACATAGAAGCATTCATATAATCTTCCACAGTGGTACCTGCATCATCAACTAAAATATTCAAATTCGAAAAGGGTGAGCACACATCACGGCTCAGTGAGCAAACAAAACAATGCAACAAACATATGCATGCATTTAATTCATATCTGTGGTCTGGTATATAAGTTTGCAATGTGCTATAGAAAGGTTCGGTGGCCGCCTCACCTCTATACACGAGTGTGTGAATTCACCCAATGAATATCATTATTACCGTCCCACATGCACCCACCATGGAATAGAGATAGAGCTAAAGTGGTTAGGACCGCACCGCATCACACTTCCCCTGATGCTCTACCCATACCAACACGTAAGCCCCTGTTGGCTAGGGCTTACAAACTGGGCTCGCAACTAACCAATACTAATGTCAAACAGTGTATCCAAGGCCTCACCCCAGCATCCCTCAATACATCCATAGAGATAGAGCTAAGGCCCCCTGGCAGAGTCGAAGATTACATGGTCTGAGACCACCTCCCCTGATGCCCTACGACGTAATAGTTCTGCTAAGGTAATGGCGATACGACGATGTCAGTGGACAAGACTTGAGTAGAGATAGGGCTAAAGTGCTTAGGACCGCACCGCATCACACTTCCCCTGATGCCTCACTCACATCAAGTACACTAACCACACATAAACATTCACATGCCTATTCCTAACATCATCATCATCGTCATGTTGTAAATAAACTGAATTAAATATGCATGAACAGTAATAACAGGAATAGTAGATGACATGTGATATGCACATTACAATCATAGAATCATAGAATCATACATGGTATTGGACTCAATAAACGAAAATAGTTTATTATTAGCCAATTAGTTTAGGTCTTGTTCCCTCTCCTTTGCTTGAGTGTAAATCCTCTTTCAAGATTTAAGAATCACCTTTATATCAATAGGAAAACCTAACAAGTCGATAGATTTTAATTAGAATTCATTCCGATAGTTTTAAGCTTGTTGTAAAGCTAGGGTCACAGGATGGATCGCAGGTTGGGTCGCAGGTTTCTACGACCCCAGGGTATAGGGTCGATGCTAGGGTCGGTTGTCCCATCGGCCCTAGCTGTGACTGCAGCTTCCCTGGACTTCCCGGGAGCTAGGGGTCGATCCTGTGGTCTGGTAGGGTCGATTGGGAATCGACCCTACGTGCGACCGCACGTGGTTTGAGTCGATCTTTTCATTCTACAGTCTAATCTTTCATGTTTGGGTCATTTGGCTTACTTCCACAGTCCATTCTATGCTTGTTCTATGGCTTAAAACTCCAGGTTACTTCCTTACTTTGTCTACCATGATTCCCTCCATGGATTTCATTGAAATTTTCCCATGGATGGATGATTTGGGTTTCTCCTAGATCATACCCTCTTCATGAACTATTCTAAGGTCTTAAAAAATTCATGGAAAGCATATCCATACCTTAGGTTTGCTGAGATTTAGAGGTTTCTCTGAATTTCTTCCCTTTAATCTTCTTCTCCAATTCTCCTTCTCTTCTCCTTATCTTCTCTTTCAATTAGGGTTTCAAAAGGAGTGAAAGAGGCTAAGGGACGTCCTATTTATAGAGGAAAACCTCCCAAAATAAGTCCCATTAAGATTAGGAAAGAATCCCCTTGAAATTAAGAAAGTTTCCTATTTATGATTTCTGTCGGTGATCCTAGCTAGGGTCGATGCTAGGGTCGCAGATCCCGTTGACCCTAGGGTTTCAGTTGTCTGACCCTAGGACTAAAGTCATGGGTCTGACTTCCTGATGAGGTGGGATCGACCCTACCTGTTTAGGTATGCGACCCTACCCCTTATTTTACTATTTTTGGATCAATTTCATACCTGGTCTTGCTATTTTCTTCACGCACTTGGTCCATTTGGCTCGACCATGATAGATAAACCTGGTACAAGGTGGTAAGACCGGTTAGTTCAATACAGGTCTTACAGGAAGAGATGGCATTAGTACAGTCAACCAGCACAGGTAGAGGAAGCAAGGCAAAAATCCCAAGCAGAGAGAAAGCTTCAGAGGGTACTATTATGGATATGAAGGGTATGGACACAAAATTGCAGAATGTAGAAGACAAGTCAGACAACCAGTGTTCACAAGCATAAACAGATTTGCTCCTTTGGCAGAAGACAAGATTGAATGCTTCAGGTGTCAGAGGTTTGGTCACATAGCCAGAAATTGTCAAACACTCCTTCCATCTCAAAGGCAACCAAGAGGGAATATTAGAAGAAATACTCCTAGAAGACCAGCTCAAAGAAAAGAAAGAGTTGTGAAAGAAAAGGCAAGAAAACCCATCACAGTGAAAGAAAAAGCAGTGTGGGTTGAAAAGAGCAAGAATAAGGGCAACAAATCTCTCATTGTGCAGACAACTCTTAAGGCCAAAAGTAGACCTACACCATGGATCTTGGACAGTGGGTGCTCTACTCACATGAAAGGGGAAAGAGAGATTTTTTTCAAGTCTGAATACTGAAGAAGGTGGATCAGTTAGATTTGGAAACAATGATGGTGCAAGGATCAAAGGAAAAGGATTTGTCAACATTTGCAATGCAAATTTAATCCCAGAAAGTTTTGCTTGTCAATGGCTTGAAACATAATCTCTTGAGTGCGAGTCAAGTTTGTGATCAAGACAATGAAATAACCTTCACCAAAGATGGTTTTGTGGTGAAAGATGTTGAAAAAGGGAAAGTTGTCGCACAAGGGACTAGAACACAGGGCAACCTGTATGTTCTTTCAGAAAACTGATAATCTACCAACTGTGTGCATGGCCAAGTGTGTTAATGGCAGAAAGAGCACTAGTGGCGGAGCATTCTTTTTGGAAAAAGTTTGTGGCCTAGCAAAGTAGGAACAGAGTACATAGCAGCTACAGTCAGTTGTGATCAAGTGGCAGATGTCTTCACAAAGACCTTCCCAGGAGACTCATTTAAGACTCTCAAAGACAAGCTAGAAGTTGTGGCTTTTAGTGCGCAGTTAATGGCACAGGTGTAAGGGGAGTTGGTGACTGCATAGCATCATTGTTCATCTATAGGATTGGAAAGATGCGGTGGGCACTCCTATAGGAAAGTCTATGCAGGGGGAGTTCTGATGTAGGGGGAGCAGTGATGAAGGGGGAGCATCGTTTTTCCCTTTGTACTTGTTGACAAAGGGAGAGAGAGTGCTTGATATCAAGTAGAGATATCATGTAGGTTGCCAACAATTCCAAAGGGGGAGATTGTTGGAACCTTGGCCAAGTTGAGCAGTTGAGAGTAACTTTGTATATGTTGTCATTGTTGGCAACCTTGAGTTGACAGAGTAATATGAAGGAGAGAGAATGTCAGTAAAAAATGTATCCAGTCAGCAGACAGAGTAAACTGTCAATAGGCATGGTTGAACATTTAGAAACCCTTTTGGAAACCAATGCACAGCTCTATGTGCTTGTAGTTCAGTGAAAGAAGACAAGGAAAGTAGAGAGAGAAACTAGAGAGAGAAAGAGGAGAGAGAGTATCTGTGGGTCCCACTAAAGTTCTATTGACAGACATGGTGACTGGGTTGGTGCACTGATAGCAGTTGATGAGAGAAACTAGCAGAAGAAAGAGAATGGAGACTAGAAAGAAGAGAGAGAAAGAAGAGAAAAAGAAGAGAGAAAAGGAAGAGAGAGAAAGAAGAGAGAGAAGAGGATAGAGAGTGGGGGGTCCCACCTGAGGTGGCCAGGCTTGCATGGCAGCCAGCCCAGGCCAGCAGCTGCAGCCAAGGCCAGTAGTCGAGGCACCAGGCCAGCAGGCCAAGCTCACCTAAGCAGCATAGCACCAAGCCATGCCACGAGCTCAGCAGCACAGCCATGCCGTGAACTCAGTAGCACAGCTTGCCGCACACAGCAAGCATGCTGGTGCACAGCAGGCTGCCAGCATGCCATGCCAGTTGCCTAGCGTACAAGGCAGCAGGCCTCAGACAGGCCAGCAAGCACAAGGGCCCGCAGCCATGCGCATGGCCAAGGCACAGCACAACCGCAAGCCCTAGGCCCGAAAGCATCATGTAGCAAGCCACCAGCGCGCACAGATATACAACGCACAGCAAGCCAGCAGCAGCATAGGACAGCTGTGCAGCCAGCCTTGAGCAGGCCAGCAAGGCTCGCAAGCCCACAGGCCCGCAAGACCAGCCGCGCGCGCCTCGCAAGCCTCCATAAGGCTTGCGCCGCATGAAGATCAAGTGTTTGACCTAATTCCGCAAAGAAACTTTATCTGAAGATCTTACTGGAAAAAATAGGACTTACAGGGCATTACCACACTTTGTTTAGGGGTATTTCGGTCAAAAGAAAAGTGGCAAATTCCACGTCAACGGCTCAGATCGAGCCATGATGCATAGATTCAAATCCGCGTCTCACAAAAAGGCAGGATTCTGTACTTGACGGTCGGTGCGCCAAGATCCCATCGCGAGCAACCCCATTGGTCGGATGCAATTTAAAATCTGTATCGCCTAGCTTGAAGATGTTGTTCTTGATTCCGTGTGGCGCGCTCACCGAATGGCAGTAGGAAGATCCAAATCCAGTGGTCCGTGTGATCTCCGATTTTCCTTGACAGGATCTGACAGATCTGACGGCTAGGGTCTGATCGTGCCTTTTTCAGTGAGATCCAATGCCCATTAAACAAGATTCTCTTTTCCGCCAATAGAAACTTGACAACATCGTACGGTATCGTCAGACGACGTCGGCTACAGTGCGTCGCAGCACACGGTATTAAGCTCCAAAGATTCTATTTGGAATAATCTGATCGGCTGGACTTTGGATGGCCATATCTTGGCCGTTCGATCTCAGATTTGGGTGATTCAAATTGCTCTGGACTTGTCTCTTCGAGGAGAATGAATCTGTAACAAGAAACCAGAGTTTTGGTGTGGAAAAGCTACGGGTTTTTGAGGGAAAGGCTCTTAGGGCTCTCCTTGAGTGAAAAATCTCTCTTCACTTTCTTCTCTCTGATATTAATGGTCATTTGAAGCTTTAGAGAGGAAGTATGAGTATGTGGTGAAAGTTTGGTGTGGATGATGTTGTGCGAGAAGCGTTGGGAGAGTGCCAAAGTTCCATTTTGTTGAAGAAGCTTACCCACCACCATTGGAGAGCTTGGGAAGCCCATTTGGTGAGCACCACACATGCCGTGATCACACTGGGAAGGTAATCACGCACACAAACCCTATTTATTTGTACCAATGTCATATGGGAAGGATTTGTAATCTTTATTTTAAAAATACATTGTAACCTGTCAAGTTGGGGGCTTGACAGGAATGAGGGTTGTTGCCTAAGACTCAGTTACAACTGAGAATGTGGTCGATGTTGTAGTATCTGGATTGTAGGTGCAACCATAGCATTAAAGTAGTGTATTGGGTATAATACGAAACCCTGGTTAGGGTATTGCCCCGTGGAGTAGCCATCACAATATGTGATAGGTGAACCACATTACATAGTGTGTCATGTGGATGTGCCTATTTTTGTTGTGCATGTGAAGTGCGTGGGTTGCAGGTCTGGGAGTACACACTTGGTAGGCCAAGCCTCTGGTATGGATACCTGTAGGTTTGTGGCATGGTGTGTTACACGAAATATGTTAATATGGAAAATGTATGAATGACCACCTCAGTCAGCTCAAGGCAGCAAAGCATTAACAGACAGCTCTTGGTAGCAATGTGTGTTTTTGATTGGGCAAACTTCATAGAGTTGAAAAGAATTTTAGTGGTCACTGATTCACCCCCCCTCTCAGTGTCAACCTGAGAATCACAGTTTTCCTTTTCTTTATGTTAAGGCCTATCACGGCCGCCTTGGGAGGTTTCCCGATGTTTTCCTTTTCTTTGGGTTAAGGCCTCTCATGGCCGCTTTACGAGATTTCCTAGCATTTTCCTTTTCTTTGGGTTAAAGCCTATCATGGCCACTTTGCGCGGTTTCTAGATGTTTTTCTTTTCTTTGGGTTAAGGTCTATCACGGCCGCCTTGTGAGGTATCCTGACTTTTTACTCTTCTTTGGGTTAAAACCTATCATGGCTACCTAGTCTGGTGTTCCCAACCTTTTGTTTTACTATTGAAAATCTTAAGGTTCAAAGCCAAGCTAGCTTCCAAGATGGATAATCGATTTTCTCTTCTTAGATCATCTTAAGGTTCAAAGCCAAGCTGGCTTTTAGCATAGATGCTCTGATCCTCTATCGAAAATCCTAAGGTTCAAAGCCAAGCCGGCTTCCAAGATGGATGATCAATTTTTTTTTTTCTTAGAACGTCTTGAGGTTCAAAGCCATGTTGGTTTCTAAGACATGTTTAAATTCATTTCCTTTGTCAAAAATCTTAAGGTTCAAAGCCTAGCTGGCTTCCAAGATGAATGATCAATAGGACCAAAATGTGGTCTTTTTTTCTTTGCCCTCATTTATTTTAAATTTTGGCCCAAGAGGGGCAATCTGTCAGCATCCATTTTGATCGTTGTTTTTCTTACAATGGGCTTAGGTCATGAATGGTTTAGGTTATATGGGCTTTGTTTCTTAATGGGCTTTATGATAGAATGTTTTTTAGTCATTAGAATTAGTGGGTTCGGTTTCATTTTTTAATGGGCTTAGCTTAAACAGTGGTTTAGGTCCTTAGTCATTAGGATTTAAGTTGGGGGCATCTAGGTAAATGACCTAAGAGAATAAAGCCCACCGGAAAGTCGGAAACCGTAGAATAGATGGGGGGTTGTTCATTTTGCCTAGGGGTGGGGGGAGCTGCAGGGGAAAGAAGGGAGCAGCCGTGAAGTTGAAAACAGTGAGAGAAATAGGGGGTTTGCAGCTGTGGCAAGGAAATTGAGAGAAAGAGGGGAGTGAGAAGAGAGAAGATAGAGGGAAAGGAAGAATGAGTGTTGGCAAGGAATGGAGAAGAACGAAGAGGAAGTTGCAGAAAAACGTAGGTTAGAAGAAGAAGAGAATCAAAGAAGATGAGTATGGGGCTGCGGCAAGGAAAGAAAAGTTGAGTGCGGCTTTAGAAGAAAGAGAAGTAGAAGAAGGGATTGCGGTTGCCGTAAAAGATGAGAGAGGAGTTGGCGATAGGTGGATTTGAGGGAGAGGGTTTTTGCGATTTTGGGGATTCAAACGGAAACAATGGAGCTGAATGGAGAAGGCGACCTGGTTAAGTTCACATGTTCGGTGACCCAAGAAATTCTTGAGCCCATGGTAGGTATGGGAAAGAAGAGAAAAGGGGAGGTAGAGAATGTGTATGTTTCTGTTTCTGCTGCCGGGGACTCCCTGAAAAAGTTCTTTCCCGTGGATTCTTGCCTCGCCCTTGGCTCAATCTCGTGTCACTTTTACTACTGCATTTGTCGAGATTGTCTACAAGTTCAGCTTGCCCAAGGAAAAAAATTGGTTAACAAGAATTCTCTGTTGTACATATCGATAGATTGAGTTATTTAAAAAGAAAAGGCTAAACAATATTCATCTCTCAAGGTGAAATTGATGCTGAAAATTTGAAAAGGAGTGAAGGAGTAATCGGAAGAGGAGGTGTTGTGCAATTTGTGAGAGTTTGGGAGTACCTACAGTTGCTGAACTCAAAATCGGTTAGAGCTATCTTGGGTTGCTGTCCAGCCATGCATTGAGACTTTTTCAGGAGACAAGTGGTATCTAAACTTCTTGGGGACGATAACCTCTTTTATTTGTTTCTCCATTTCAAGTATGCAATTGTTATTTCATATTCCTATTCTTGGTGCGAATGCTTGAATCAGTTCTGGAATCTGAGATGGGTTTGTTCTTAATGTTTGATTGTTGAACATCTTCCTTTATATCTGAAATTTTATTAATCTATCTTGCTTCCCCTTTTAGTTTGTTTTTTCTTTTGCTGTGAGGTCTGTCTCCACGAATTCTCAGTTTATGTTCAAACTTGGGTTAGCCTTGTTCTTGTTAATTCCTTCTTCCTCATTCAATGGAGTTTCTATGGGGGATGTTGAGCTTGGATGCATTTTTCAGATTCAGTTTAGAGAATCCGATTAGGACAGGGTTGAGTTGAGGCCGGTTCAAATGTGTTGAGTTATTTTTTTTTATTTTTATTAAATCTGATTCAGTTGAGCTGTCTTATAGGTTAAAATCTGTTAGGCTGAATTGATCTATTTTTAAAGATCAAATCCTGTTTAGGTTGGGGCTGGTTTAGATTGAGATTGGTTTAGGCTATGATGATTTATTTTTTATGTTGAACCTGGTGTAATTAGTTTGCCTTAAGGTTAAATTTGATTTGGTCTAATACTGTTAGCATTGGAGTGCGCAAACAAGAAGAAAAACACACGAAGAGTTAACGTGGTTCAACACGCCATCGTGGGATGTCTATGTTCACACCAGAGAAAGAGAGATTTCTTCATTCCTAAGAAAAATCTACAATCTCCACCTGATAGGCTTATTTCCTCTGTCACCCTTAATTAGGTTTTTCTACACAAAGACAATATATAGGCAAACATAGAAATCCTAATCCCCACATAATTACCAATTTAGTCCCGTACATGTAGTAGACCCAAACCCTTACAAATCCCAGTAATTGTGTAGACCCCACATAATACAAGACACCAAACCCAACAAATCTCCACCTGGCTTGGATTTTGCAAGCCACCATGAAGAAAAACCCGTTGATGTTGATTCTGTAAATCCGTCTCTACCAAATTGCTACACCCATACCGGCATAGCCCACACCCTGTCCGAGTGCCCCGCCCAGCTCACCGCCATATGATGTGATGTAACTCCACCTCTTCCACTGCTACAGGATCACTGGAAAGATCATCGTCATTTACAGTCATCTTGCAATTCCAGTTGCACCAAGAACCCAAGCCTTTCACCTCTGTACCTCCAATGCAAACCTAGAGATCCGACTCCTTGTCCCAGCCCCACCAGTCCTCCTTTGCCCACCGTGCTGCATCAACTAGCCATGATGCCAACCTCATTGGGATTCAAGTCTGCCGTCAGATCTAGGGAAAAACCTCCCCAATCCGATCAGCCTCACGAACAGCTGCCATCGTCCCCATCAATCTGATCAGGGCCTCCCAGCTATGGCTAACTATCCGCTCCACTAGCACACAGACCCACATGCAATACTATCTGGTACAGTCGCTCCACTTCTCAGCAGCCATTACCACTGCCTCATCAATCCTCACAAGTACCTCATGTATGGACTGCACATGAATAGATTTCTCACCCTTCTCACACAGCGCCCACTGCCAGAGTTTCTTGGTTGACCTCCTAACTCGAAAATCCTCATTGCTGACACCTGCTGGTCTCGCCCCAACATTGCCCACTTGAGGGAACCAAATCTCCACCATCGAAGACTAACCATCGACGACCACAAAATAAACCGGCAACAATTGTGCCACAGTCTGCCAGGAGTTTGTTTGGTCCTAAGCTTAGGGCTACCGCACGTACACTTCATGTTCTGATAGATCTTACAATTGGTCCTGATATTCAAAAAGAATGTTACCTGGTTGAATCAGAAGAGAACTTGTTCATGGTTGTAAGGATCAAAAGGATTTCACTTAGAAAAACAGTCAGATTTTTTATTTACAAGTTAGTACAAAATCCTGGTGATTATAGGTGGAAACAGAAGACAATCTTCCTGATGATCAAGCTTTGTTCTTAGGGAGATTTTGTTCTAAATTAGTCTCAATTACTGAATATGGAGGGCTGCAAGGGAATTCAATTTACTTCAGTGATGATAAACTACTTCAAAAAACTAGGGTTCCTGAATATCCAGAAACGGGCATTTATAATGTTAGGAGTGGAAGCATTACTCCTTGTCTTCCATTTGATTTGTATCCGTTTGACCTGCCGCACATTTGGATCACTCCCTCTTTTTGAAATAGGTATGTATTTCTCATCCGTATGTTGCCTTTTAAATTTTTTGTTATCTTATAATATTGTGTATTTGCTTTGTTTTGGTTTTGGATATTTCCTTGAAATTTTTATATAATATTGCCTTTCTTGCTTGAAATAGTACTGTTGTTTCCCTTAATCTAATCATTAACTGCCAAAGTGCGAACTGAAGGTTGTCATAATTGATGGTTTAGAAGGCAAGTCTTGGTTGATGATAAACTTGTCGTATTGCAACTTGGGAGTTATGGGTTTGGAACACAAGAAGCCTTTTCGCGTTGCAGGGGTAAGACTACATGCATTAATTTGTCTTTCACTAAACTCTACAACAACGGGAACTTCATGCATTACGATGCCCTTTTAGTGCAAAATGAAGCCCCTGAATGCCTTGTTCATTAATCATTATAAATCTTTAGGGAAATATACGTTTGTTTTTATTTCCCAAACGAAGAAGCAATTTCGCAATAAAACATTCAAAAATAAAGCTTTTATCACCCAATATAACTGCATCACCAGTCCAACAAGAATTCAATTCCTCTGGAACTTCATAACAAATTAAAAAATAATAATAATAATAAAAAAATCCATCACCTTGTGAATGATGGATCCATCTAAGTAATGCAAAGGTTATAGTTTGAACTTGCACTTCTTCTAGGAAGATTTTATTTATTTATTTATTTATTTAGATTGGCCCTAAGGAGAATCGGTACTGAAAAAGGCTTTCATGTCATTCCCGTTTAGTTCTGATTCAGATCCTTCCGTTGTTTCCTTTTTCTTCTAAACCTTTTCCTTGAAATGAGAAAAAAGATGATAAGATCAAATTGTATTATGTTGAATTCATGACCTCTTTTAGGAGTTACTTACTGTCAGAGGTACCTTGGGTTTAAGTTATGTAAGTGAACCAGGGCAATGTTGAACCTCTATTAATGGGCATTTCTTAGACAGCTTTGGAAAAGCATTACGATTTTAGAGCCTCACATCTTTTCACTTTGGAAATATATATTTTTGGGAAGAGGGTTTCCCACAATGCTAATGTAGAAGAAATCTCGCACTCCATAGCAATGGAAGTGCAAGAAATGATATCGTCAATGGGATCTACATGGGAGGAAAGAGAAAAAAACTAGAATATGAGAGGGTGTATAGGGATCCCACTCTGGTGTTGTGAAGAAATTCTTCTTTTTTATTATGGGAAGAGGTTCTCTGGTCTGTAGAGCAGAGAAATCTATAAACATATAAACGGGTGGGGTATTACGATAATTCCGTAATAGGAAGTTGGGTTTTATATACTTTTATCAGTGGGATATTGACAGCTCATGTCAAATACATAGTCTGATCAGAAAAACTTTTGCCTTTTTTGAAGACCTAAGATTCAGTCTCCGGACAGCCAGTTAAATCATAATAATCGAAGCTTCAGAATCGTAGGCAACCCTTAGGAAATCATGAGAATTGAAGAGAAAAAAAAGAAAAAAAAAACGTCAAAATGAATTGAGCATCCTACTTAACCCCTTGATCCGAAGTAAAGGTCATTGCAAACATTTAAAGTGTTGAAAAAAACAAAAACAACCCCTAAAACATTTAAAGAAGGAAGAAAACGAACACAACCATTGATTAAAATGAAAAAAAAAAAAAAAAAAACCAGACTAGCTTTTCTTCAAATGCTACACTTGTTGACTTAGAAGTGCAAAATTAAAAAAATAAATAAATAAATAAAAAAAAAAAAAATTTTGTTTATTCTGACAAGCTAAATTGGTATTCCATCCACATCAAAATTGTCTGCCCAATGTATAGGATATATATGGATTCTTTTCTGTCACCCAACTGCATCAGCAGTCCATCAGAAAGGTTTGGACACTCGCACACATGGCGATGCATCTTAACTCATCCAATGAACAACTGACGGACTGGATTATAGAAGATGATCTTTTCTTAATGAATATGGGTGATCTGATAAAATCAAAATGCAGAGATGTGCATAAAAAATTGTAATACATGGTAATGTTTACCTTCTTTAGTTTATTATGGTAGCTTATATTTCTTATTTTCTTTCCATCCATTCTTTTTTCTCAACGCAAAAACAAAAAATCACCTTGTCCAAAACCTCATATGCAACTTCTATGTAGTTTTCAGATATTCAACAAAACTTTAAAAACCCAATTAAAAACCCCACAGTCAAAATTACCTAAAACCAAAAATTTGGGCAACTTTAGGTTTACACCAAGTAGAGTTATTAGAACATGATATGTTGCCAAACATGTTTGCTAAATCTCTCAGTTGTCATTAATATAATTGCTAGCAGTGGAGGACACTGCCCCCATCATATGGTTGGATTCTTTCTTCAATCAAGCATCGTCAATTGGCAAAAGAGAAATTGGAAAACATAAAATAATCTTCTATATCAGAACTGCGATTTGCTAACTCGTCTGCAACAACTTCGGCCTTACAAGAACTGAAAGACCAAAAAAATCTCACTTGTTATTTAGAACTTAAAACAAAAGAAAAGAAAAATGACAGAAATTATGACTCAGTCCTATAGCCTTTTGCAATCCAACTTATTCTATCACATAGAAACATTAATAAGTGATTTATAATACAAAATAAAGGAAAAATTATTCGGACCTTTAATGTAGTTTGCCCTTAATCCAAGCAACTGCCAAACAATTACAACTATTCCTTTTTATAGATGGTGTTAAACATAAAAAGAAATTGACAAATGTACCCTTGAGTTATTTGAGAGCAATAAGTTCCTTCCACTATAACAAGCATCACCTCCACTTTTGGCAAGCTTCAACTACAGATATTTCAATTCCAGCACACCTCCAATGAGTCTTCCTTTGGTAAGGAACTCCAACTCTTCTTTTGCAAACTTCAGCTTTGCATTTGCGATTTTGGATGTCATTAATGAAAGTTTTTCTGAGAAGGACACACTAATTCCAACGGCCTTTATAATGTTGACCACGTAACTCTTCCAACTGCCACTAGTCCATCACCTACTCCCACCACTATTGCACCCCCCGGTGCTCATCATTATCTCTCCTTGAAATTGAATCCCAAGAATTTTCTGCTATGGATGGCCTAACTAATTCCTTTCCTCCATGAATGGTGCACTCTACTTGGATCCTACACAGTATCGCTCCATTGTTGGAGCCCTCTAATATGTCAATTTAACCAAACCAGATGTGGCATTTGCAGTCAACCTAGCGTGCCAATTTATGTGCTCCCTAACTATGGCTCAATGGATTATGGTCAAAAGGATACTTCGTTATCTAAAGCACATTGTTACTCATGGCCTCCTACTACAATGAACTTCTACCCTCAATTTACAAGCCTATATAGATGCGGACTGGGTCAGTAATAGCTTCAACTGATGCTCCACAGGTAGATATGCAATTTTTTTGGGAACCACTCATTTTTTAGACCTCTCGCAAACATAAAACAAATGGCCCTTTCTCCACCAAGACAAAATATAAGGCCTTAGCAGACGTAGCTGCAAAACTAATATGGCTTGAGTCCCTTTTCTATGAACTTAGCATTCCATTGCACACTTTACCCAATCTCTGGTGTGACAATATTGGCACTACATATCTCACAGCCAACCCAGTCTTCCACACTTGCACTAAGCATGTCGAGATTGATTTGAACTTTGCCCGCGAGCGAGTGCAATTGAATGGCCTAGTGCAAGCTTCATGTGCAATTCATCTCCACCCAAGATCAACTTGCCGGTATCCTCACTAAGGCCTTACGCATTGCTTGATTTCAATCCCTTTGTGAGAAGTTCAAGGCCCGATGTACCGCTCCTCCACTTAAAGGGGTGTAATGAGGAATATTGTGTTGCGCTAGATCTACAACTCAATAATCACAATCCTACATATATTCACAATCCCACATCATCTTCCACAATCAAATTCAGAGCAAAGACACATCGCTTGTGATCTCCCTCAAATCACATGGATCTGCTGTAAATCTTCCATATTTGTATTATTTTATATTCTCTATAATATCTAGTTCTAATCTATAAATAGGAGGATTCCTCTCAAGGTAAATCATCAAGGAACACAATACAATTCAATTCTCTTTAGTACATTGTTAGCAGGGATTCTATCTAATTCATATCATCAAATCCTAGCAGGAAGAACTATGCCCTAAAATTGTTTCTTGCCCTGATAATCTAGTTTTGGTTGCGCTACTACAACTTCTTTGATGCTCAAATCAAAGCGGTGTTTGCAGCCATGTCGGCTTTGAAGTAAGACTATCTAAAGATGATGGTGATAGAAACCGGTTGGCCCTCTAAGGAGACGAGAGTGAGGCGGGGCTGCTAATAGAAAGCAGCTTCCTACAAATGTAACCTAGTCCACCACTAGCAGCGTCGTTTCTTTACATTGTTCTAACATCCTCTGTTTTTACTTACTATTAAAACTTGAATGGAAAACCTCAAGTAGGAGCAAATATATTCTATCTGAAAATGAGGTCATAGGCCCTATTTATAGGCAATTTATAGGCAATCAATGACCTACAAACAAAGCCATCAATCACACCTACATTTGGAGTGCTTAATCCTGGAAAGTTTAATTCAAGAGGAGAAAATCAGGTGGGTTTTCCATTTTTTTCTTGATCCTTTGTTTCATTCATCATTTTGTGCATTCTTAGAGATTGGATCCTTAGTTTGGATGTCAAAAAAGGATCCAGTTCAGAGGGAAGTCCAGTTGCAACTTTCCAACCAGATGTTGCAACCGAACAAGCCCATAAGTAAATAGAATGTATCCTTAGGTGTTTTGTCGTGGTGTGTATCATTACAACGCCATCACCTAACGCTAGAGCGCATCAATGATTACTTACCATCTAATTCGAATGACCATATAATATCTAATGAATCATGATATCATTGTAGGTGTAAACGTGAGCGAGACAGAGCAAGCCTTTGTGATTCGGAGGGCACATAAATCTCACTCACCAGGTGAGGGATAGTTTTACTTTAATTTTACGGAGTGTTTTTAATCATCCTTGCATGTCTATGTTGCATCTTTGATTGAATCACATGTCATCCAATAAAATATTGATTGTTTATGCATATGCATTTATCTATATCTAATGTTTGGAAAAATATGATATCTATTTAGCTTGTGTGGGATTCGGATGGGGTGGTCAGGGACCGCTAGACTGATTGACCATATGGACACTGCTTTGCATCGCCAAGTATTCTAGTGGTGTTCGACAATGTCCAGGTGGTAGCCATGGACTGTACACACTGCTGGGGTATGGCCATAGGTACACTACTTTGTTATCTAGGATTGGTTAGCGACATTTAACTCACTGTTTGTAACCTTTCCCAGTAGGGGTTCAGGTATCAGTGTGGGGTTGGGGACGAGGGTGGTGACTTAGCCATGTTCATTGTAAAGTCGCCGACTAGGGTTATCTTGTACCAAGCCCGGAAATGGGGAGTTGCGTGTCTTCGGTGGGTTTTGCTGGGCAAGACAGTTGAGCGCTCATTCATTCTCGTGCATGGGAAGTTGGACGAGTTTTGGGAGTGTAATTGACTTCTTCCATAGTATATAGTAAGCATTACTAGACCAAATCTTGAATGCCATCACATACATATTTTCTTGCTTGCATGTACTATTTCTCACTGAACTCAAGTTGTGGAGCTCACCTCATGATCATATTTCTTTTTAAATGATGTTGCAGGTGTTACGGTAGCTGAATTCATCAATGCACCTGTGGTTTCTAGCCTTGCCCGCTTGGAAGTTCAGGTTGCTGATGAGGATGATCATGGTTTCTTTTGCGAGTATGACGACTGCATCTTCGACTAGACGAGGCGTCATTATCATTACAATCATATCAATCCCTTAGTTTTGTTTCATTTCAGTTTAGTCTCAGAATTATTAATTTGGATTGTGTTTGACGAGGAATATTATTATGGTTATGTTTTGGTACGTGGTATAGAATTTGGATAAATATTATTTAATTTATCATTAGTCTCTCAATTTCATTTTAATATAAGTCTTTCTCTATTTATTTTATACTTGAATTTTGTGGATTGTGACATTGGGATTTGGTGTTTGGTTTTTTGGGAGAAGTTGAGCCAGTTCATTAATGGTTCAAATACAGCCCTTGTTAGCCAAAATCGGGGTGTAATAAGGTATGTGGGTGAACCAATCATACCATGGTGAATTGCTACTATAAGTTTGATCAATTCTACAGTCAACCTCCCAACCCTGCTACTTCCTTTATTAATTTTTTTTTTGCTAAAAATCTCATTGTATTAAAGAAGAAAAAAAAAGAAAAAAGAAAACTAGAAGCCCTAATAGGGTGTAAAACCCCCACCTTCGGTATTGCCATCAGAGGGGGGCCACCCTGGGTAAATACAAGCTAGCAGAAACGATATCGAGGATGATGGGAGGCATCCCATACGACCTCCTTCGCTACTTCCATAGGATAACTCTTCCAATAATAAGATGCTCTATCATATGCAGCCTTTCTAGGTAGTTTATATGCTACCACATTAGTTTCCCAAAAACTGTGAGTGTAACGGATATTACAGATAGACAAATCCCTAAATAAGGCTCTCCAATTCTGTACTAAGAACCATGGAATCTGAGATGTAGGAAGAGCAGTCACCATAGAGCTATAGTCCACTTCAAGCCATATATTACGGAACCCTAATTGAATAACATCTCTCAATCTCAAGGAAGTATTTTGGTTCCATCTAATTGAAATTATAGTGAAGGGAGGGGAATTCAAATTAAAACAAAAATGAGATGGATAAATTTGCATTATGTTAAACCAATCACTATTAGTCTTTTTTTACCAATCACTATTAGTCTTTTTTTTCCCAAGCAGCTGACCACTAATTAGCTATTTGGTTTGCTTGAATTTTTTACTTGCTTCAGCCCCCATCACTGTGGTGCTTTCCAATAAGTTCCTGTCTCTGGGGTTGATGTGATTAGCAATTCCTTGAGATTTAAAATTTATAAATTAGTTACTGGATGAGCTATGAGATGGATTTATGGGAGCTTGCATTTTGAAGTTGGTACGTTGCTAGATAACATGAACACTTGCAATCTGACCCATTTTGTGGATGTCATGATGCCTTGAGTTCTAGTTCTTATGTGGCTCTCTTTACTTTTAGGTCTGCTTGTCACTACCCTAGCACTACCCTTAGTACAATGCCCGATCAGTGAAGTTTCCCGTTTTAGTTGCTTAGCATGGATATGATCAAACGTCACTTATTTCCATTTGATGTGTGGAAATAGTATGGGTAATTGGAGTGTGATTTACTGTTTAGAATCAGCAACTTCAGGGTGTGTTATAAGTAAGACCCACACTCCATGAACCCAATCTAAACCTTTAATTCATGTCGTAACAGGTCTTCCAATCATCACCGGGCCAGATAGGACGAGCGAATGACAACCAGGTATGAAAAGGACCTAAAAGTATAATATTTTTCATACCGGCCTATGGTACCAGTCGATGGTACCGGTCGACCGGTATGTCTGCGAGGGCAGACTGGTTAGATATGAAAATGGATCTCTGGGGGTCCCACTTTCCAAATCTTGAGCCTAGGGACTTTCCTAACGTAAGGAAACTTCTTAAACTGTATCCTAGTCTATTTAAAGACCCTTAAACCTCCTTAAAACTCTTTGATTGATCCTCACAAACCCTAGAGTGGAGAAAGAGATCGAAGAAGGAGAAAGAGCTAAGGAAGGAGGGAGAGGGGTCGCCGTTGGCCGTTGGACAATGAACACCATAGTTTCTAATCAACGGTAGGTGCTTGAACTTCTCTCTAAGCTAAGCATTATAGATGATTATCATGAATTGATCAATACCATGCAAGGTGAGGTATTGATCTAAAACCCTTAAATTTACCGTCAAACCCTAATACAGTTGATGAACCCTTAAAGGCGAACACCAAGTTGGTGGTCTTCTAGAGGCATACCGGTTGACCATACCAGTCGCACCATATGCGATCGGTAGTACGATCGGTACCTCTCGGAGACTGGTCTATGGGGGACCGGTCGACCATATCGGTCGCACCTTTCCCACAGTGCCGCTACTGGTTCTTGCGATCGGTATGCACTGTGAGGCTGTTTTCAATACCAGTTGGTTTCCGACCAACGTGAACCCTATGAAAATTATTCTAATTCAACCCTAACATCATGTAGGACCCTATGTTAGCAAGTTTGGATTCTGTGACGCAGATCAAGCTAGCCATTAAGCGTCAGGTAAGAGAATTGGACCTAAACCCTAATAACTTAATAATAGTAAAACATTGTTAGTAATTATGATTTTGTGGAGTGGTGTTTGTGCATATTCACATGTCATCTTTACTTTCAGTTATTATATTGATCATGCATACTCGCTATGCTAGGATGTGATAGTTAGGCATGTGATTGTTTTCTTTGGTGTGTGGAATGGGAAGGGCTTGGGGTTTGGGATCATTCTTCACACTAGCACATTTTCGTATCGCTTCTGTCTTAGCATGCTTAGTACGAGTGGGGTATCAGGGGAAGAAAATTGCACTGTGGTTTTTGGGTTGACCACTAGACTCTAGCCCTATCTCTATGTCGTAGGGAGTTGTGCTGGGATAGGGCCTACTGTGATGACATATAGGATTTGTTAGTTGCGAGCCCAGTTTGCAAGCCTTCGCTAATAGGGGCTTACGTGTTGGTATGGGTAGGGCATCAGGGGAGGTGTTGGCGGTGTTTAATCTGGACACTTTAGCTCTATCTCTATTCTATGGTGGGTGCATGTGGGATGACAATGGTGTTTGATCCATTGGGCGGATTCACACACTCGTGTATAGAGGTGCGGTGGCTGCTAATCCTTTCTATAACACATTGCAACCTTAAAACCAGATCATAATGTGAATATTACTCATGCATGATGTGTGTTGCATTGTCTGATTGTCTTACTGAGCTAAGTTGTGAGCTCACCCTTGTATATATACATGTTTTTAGATGTTGATGTAGGTTACACTGTCGAGGACTACGTGGATGCTCCAGTATATGGAAGAGCTGCTGACCTGAAAGTGTAAGCAGGGGTGGACGATCATGACGCTTTATATGAGTGCCCTTTCTGCGTGTACCTCTAGGATATTTGATTTGTTTATTTTATTTATTTTCAGTGGGATTTATAAGTGATGTAAGGATAATTATTTACGTTTTGATGTTTTGAATAATGGGATAATTTATTTAAATTATCAATAGAGAACTCAGTTCATTTAATTTAAAATTTCCGCTCTATTTAATTATATTCTGATTATGGTTATGTGCAATGGTTTGTATGAGTGGATACGGTCTTATTGAGATCCGAGTGTGAATCGTTGGTTCAGTGATGGTTCACTCACACTTCTGGTTCAATCGGAATTGGGGTGTGACATTATATCATTACCATTATTCCAGCTTTAGCTTTTGTTTAAATGATTATAGTTCTACCAAGGGATTGATTTTGTTATGCTGGTTCTCATTTGTTGTCTTGCAGGCTCTTAATTCAACATGAGTTAAGAAAGGTGATCTATTTTTGGCTGACATCAATTGATAAATAAAGAACAGGAGGTGTTATGTAATTTTCAAAGTTTGAAACCTCCTGTAGAAGACAAGACAATATAGTTTAAAGCTTTATTATGTAACACCATAGATCAGGAAATTTCAGAAACTCGGCCACATCATCAGAGAAGCTGTGCCACAACACCAATGGGGTCCACAGACACTCTCTCTCATCAAACTTGATGTAGAATGCCATTTAACTCATTGCAAACCATCTGAAACACACTATAAGAGATGTAGAACACTGTAGAATCACAAATACAAGGTTGCTCCATCTTTGCCACTGCACTGACACTCTCTCTCCTAATTTCTTTGACTGTATGCTCACAAACACTGTCACATCAACCAAGTTGTCAACAATGACAACATAAAGTCCAACAGTAACATGTATTTATGGGCTGGTATATGAGGATAAAGCTAAAATCCTAGAACCACATTGACATTGCATTTGGATAGGGATGTCAGTGGATTGGTTCGGCTTAGTTCGATTTTGGGTTTTTATCGGATTGGTTTAATGGGATTCAGTTCTAACTTACCATATGTATACATAGTAACAAGTTGCTTATTAGGCTTTATAAAGCAATTATCCGACTGGTTCGGTATTGGTTTTGGTTTCTAAATATTGGCTTATTAATAGATTATTGGACTCTAATTAATATATTATTAGACTGGTTCGGTTTCAATCCTAGTGGTCCTGCTTGGTTCAGACTTATCAAATGATCCGGACGGTTTTATCGAAATTTTCGAATAAAATCTTCGTTTTCGATGTGGGAGTCCTGGTTGGAAACTTGGAATACGCTGCGGAGTCCTAGTTGGAATAGAGTTCTGATGCTATTAATATGGGATCCATCTTTATTTGTTGTTTTATAGTTAATTCCATATTAACCTTAAACCCAAGAAAGGTATACTGATTAATATGGAGATGACCATGAAAAAAAACAAGGACAGAAGCGAGCAACCACATAAATGATGCAGGTACTGAGAATTCTCTCTTTCCTTACGATGTTATTTTTGAGATTTGGTCTAGACTTCCTATAGTATCTGCCCAACGATTGATGAGCATATGCAAGCTCTTGTACAATTTCTTGGGGCATCATCATTTTCACTTGAGTAAATTGATGCTAGCATCGCATCGACCACCCTGTCTTTTTTCTTAGATCATCAGTAATAGATGATGCAATACTAATGGTGAATGGAGAACGTGACTAGAAAACCAGAGAGATACCAATGGATTTGATCTAAAACGCCCAGGCAAGAGTTGGTTCGATATTGTGGATTCTTGCAATGGCTTTCTCTGTCTAATAGGAGCGCAGGGTTTGGATCCCATCTATCTCTTTAATCCTATTACAAGAGAGAAGATGATGTTTCCCAAATCACATTTTCTTGATTTGCACCCATTTCGAGTGCACCCAACTCTCTATTTAGCTCCACGTTATAGTGTTGGTTTTGGTTTCGACAGATTAAGTAATCCGAGCTTATTATGAATTGTGCTGACTTTATATTTTGTCTGGAGATTAAAATAGAATGTATCAAAGGGGAGATTATTAAATACAATGACTTGTGAGATAATTACAGTGGGTGAAAGTTCATGGAGAAAGTTAGAATACTTCCCAAGAAGAGTACATGTATCAAGTCAGAATCCTCTTGTGTTTTTAGTTGGAACCTTTTATTGGCTCAATATAAATTCATTATTTGAATAAGAGATTATTGCATTAGACATTGACAGCGAGAAGTTTTGGAGCACTGAATATTCTCCTTGTCTTGGAGAATCCAGATCAGTAAAATCTATAAATATCATAGATGGATCTCTTGCCATAATTGATTATCAATATAATTCCCTTGCAAGGTCTTTTCATCAAGTCATGTGGGTTTTCTATCTGGGAACGTCTATTTAATACATCCTCTAAGACAGTGACTTGATTGTTTGATAAATGCTCGGTTTAATTCAATCTCTTTCAAATCGAACCTGGTCAGTTTAAAAGATGGGTTTAGGTTTTAACACCCCTATTTAAAAATAATTAAAAAAATTTCTCTAAACAGAATATGAGTTACACCAAAATCTCATTCTATATTTCTCCTCTACATTATTGTAGGAAACAGATCAAATTAAGCAAAAACATAACTCACCTTGATCAGATTTGAGTCACGACCTATCTTTTTTCTGATCTTTTCTTCTTCTCTAATTGGGAACAAGTTTTGCTACCTTGCTGAGAACAGGTTTTTCCTGTGATCAAACTCAATGGAAGCTTATATGTATATGGATTTAGGGTTCCGATATGAAGTTCAAGATTCGAATCTATAAGCACCCCATTTTTGCCTTCCCCTATTAAGTAGTTTCTTCTTGGTGTGTAGATAGCAATGGAAGAAAGGCGAATGAAAGTTTGGAAAAACATAGGGGCGATGAGTGAAAACTCTCCCAAAGCCGACAATCGACCAATCTTTGCGTGCTCTCTATAGTGTTTTGAGATGAAGTGAGATGATCCCCAGTAGGCAGAGTCTAAGAGATCCCATATCGTGAGTTTGCAGGTACAAATTCAAGGTTTTATAGTTTTTGACGGGTCCCATAGCTAGGGCATGAGCGGTAACCTGCATTAATGTGTAGAATGCGAAATTATCTTTGAAATGAGACAAGAATTGTTTAATTCCGATATCAAACGAAGAAGATATGATAATTTTTGTCGAATGATACGTATAAGGGAGGTTTATAAAATTATCCTAAATATCCATGTGCTTGCATGCAAATTATCGTAAGTTTAATTATTTAAACTTCAAATCATCATACCTTGGTCATCTGACATCCAAAATTAGGTGATTCCAACGCCATTGTGTTCTGTTTTTAGTCCTCTTCAAAGTGGAAGTGAAGAATCTCAGGCAGAAGCCATCGGTGGGTCTCATGCAAGCTTTCGCAGAATTATTGCTAGAATATCTATTCTTCATATCTTGGCCGTCCGACATTCAAACCAGGTGATTCAAGCGTTACTATTCTTTATTTTTTGTACTCTTCAAAGCGGACATGAAAAATCTGGGACAGAGATCGTCGAAGAATTTCATGCGTAGTTGCAAGCTAAAAAAAGGTCCATGTATATATATATATATATATATATCAAAAATACATCACGCAACATATATATGGTAATCGTATATATTCATAAAGTGCATGCACATGGGTTGAATCAATTTGATCTGGACTGGTCTGGGCTAGGTCGAGCTGGACTAGCTAGGACTGGGTTTGACTGAGTTGGGCCAAAATTGGTTTGGATTGTGCTGGGTTGAGCGAGAGAACCCAATCAACCCAGTTCAATCCAAACCAGTTTCAGTCAAACCCAGTCCTAACTAGTCCAGCTCGACCTAGCCCAGACCAGTCCAAATCGAATTGATTCGACCCATGTGTATTCATGCACTTTATGCATATATATGATATATACCATATATATGTTGCATGATATATATATATATATATATATATATATATATATATATATATATATATATATATATATATATATATATATATATATATATATGAGGGTGAACCTGAGAGTTAACACTGGAAAGTGTGATCGGACCCAAAGGGAAAGAAAAAAAAAAAAAAAAAAAAGGAAAAAGAAAAAAAGAAGATTTCCTTGTCGATATGATAGTCATGCATTTTAGGTAGTTTTTTATTTCATGTGGTGTCGAAATGGAGGTTTGTCATTAACAAAGGAGTAGGTGGAATGTATCTTGGGAAAGATCCCAAGTGCCATGCAAATAGTAAAGGAAAAAATTATAATAAGGAAAGCGGATAACACATGGAGAATGAAGACATCTCATTCCTTTTCTCAAGATAATCACGAAGATATTCTCTGAGAGGGGAGGAATTGGAAACCGGAAGAAGGGCGAGAGTTTGAGAGAGGAAGGAGGAAATAGAGATTCGGAGAAAGATCCAAAAGAGGAGAGAGAGTGAGAGAGATGGTGAGACTTGTGGAAAGAAGGGAATGAGAAGAACGAGGTGGCAGCATGAGGTATCACATATTTTTAATAGAGAAAGGTTTTAATAGGGGAAAGAGATCAAAGAAGGCAAGGAAGTGGGGTCTAGGTGAAATTGAAGAAGGAAGACAAAGATCTGAAGGAAATAAAAGAATAAAGAGGGGACAGAATAGACTGCGGGAGAAGAGACTGAGAGAAGAGAGGGGAGAGAAGACGGAGAGAGATCTGAAACGAGAAGAAGAAGAAGAAGAAGTGAGAGATCTGAAACGAGAAGAAGAAGAAGAAGTGAGAGGGAGCCCCAGGTAAACTCCCTTTTGGTTTTCTTTATTGTTTTCTAGTTTGTTTTTTTTTTTTTTTTTTTTTGCCTGCCATCTGTGGCCGAAACATAGCCTTATACCTGATTACCTCCATGATCAGCATGTCACTACTACCCAACCACCTCCTCACACCTGCCTTCCACTGTAACTTACCACCTGTCCAACTAATCTGTAACACGCCCTTCCCAGCCATCTGTTATTCCATGGCAAACCTGATCCATTAACGCCCCAAAACCAAGTCACCCGATTGCCACCTTCAACCATCTCACCATCGGGCCATGCTAAACTTGATGCACCTCATGGCTAGCACCACCTCCATCTTCAATACCTCTTGATTAATTTGTACACATCGACATCTAACTCCCAGGAAACCATCACCACATCCATTAATTACTGCCGGCCACATCATTCCCGCCAACCGTCTCTCCACCTATTGCTGTCCGCTGCCGTCGACCACCTTCTTCTCCACTCCATCGCAGGCCGCCATCTCCGCAACCACCTGCTTAATAAACCTGCAGCAAACCCCCACAGAGACCCATCTTCTCCATCAAACCCACCAATCGAGAACCCGCTTCAGCCATTACCTCCACAATCATACACTCTTGCACCCACCGAATACCATCTGCAGCACCACCCAAACACCTGACCACCGTATTACATACCATCAACCCACCAAAACCACCGATCCCATGTATACCCGAATCCCCAACCATGCATCGATCCACTGATTCCATGTGATGATAAGTTTTTAAAAGTGATTAATCTCCTGTGTGATGTCAAGTTCTTAAAAGTGATTAATCTCCCATGTGATGATAAGTTTTTAAAAGTGATTAAGCTCCCATGCGATGTTAAGTTTTTAATGTGATTAATCTGCCATGTGATGTTGAGTTTTTCAAGTGATAAATCTGCCCATGCATGTGACGTTAAGTTTCTAATATGATTAATATGGCCATTTGATTTGTAATTTGATGATGATTAAAACATGATCTGATCATAAATTTAATGTGATTGTAGTGTGGCCATTAATCTTGGATTTTTTAGATGATTGAATATGAGCCATTGGATGATTATTTTTTTATTTTTGATCATTGTGAGTGAATTGGATGAATCTAAATGGTTGGATCTTCATTCTGAGTGATCTGAACGGTTCGATCTTTATTGTGAGTGATTATGAGTGATTTCAACCGTTGGATCTTCATTGTGAGTGATTTAAATGAATTTGAATCGTTGGATTGGCATTATTTGTTTTAAATGAATCTCAACCATTAGATCATATATATAAGTTGTATTGATACGTATGATGCTATATAATTACCATGTTTGTATTGATTCACATGCTCACATGCCATCTTCAACTGTTTTGTTGCCAAATTTAGATATATTTCTCACATGCTATATTTGGATGTTTACACTGTTATATTTGAGCTTACATTGTTATGTTGGGATGATCACTGCTATTTTTGAAATGATTTCATCTACCATATTTGATCTGTTTGCAATTGTCATGTTTGGAAAGAGATAAATTGGAAAGCATAGTAATTGGGATAGGAGATCCCTAAAAGTTGGAAAGAACAATAATTAAGATAGGAGATCCCTAAAAATGAAAAGAACAAGAACAAAAGGGGCAAGATACCCTAGAGAACCTGAAGAGTAGAACAAAATGGGCATCTCTTAAAACATAGCTTGATCGTACCTGTAAGAATTTTACTATGAACGTAACAAATTATATATATATATATATATATATATATATATATATATATATATATATATATATATATATATATATATATATATATATATATATATATATATATATATATATCGCAGCCTTGAGAGATTTGAGTGTTGGCACCATCTAACAATATTGAAGAAACTTATCGGAATATCCATGAACAAATGAATATTGCTTATTCTTGCAAGAATAGTGAACAATGGAATATTGATTTCATTCATAATTTGCAATAGGAATGTATCATGGCTCAATTTAGCCATTACTAAGAGATCTCCCCATGGATTTAGGTGGTCTAGTAGCCCTGATATTTCATAAGTAGTTAAATTGAATGAGAATCCCTTGACTTTACTACCCTTTAGTAGCCATATGTCCATAAAACATGACTAATGATCATAAAGATTAGGATATGAGCGATAATCAATTATGGCAAGAAATCCATTTACGATAATTGAAGATCTTCTTTTTCTAAATTCTCTAAGAGGTGGACAATAATCAATGCTCCAAAATTTCTCACTATCAATGTCTAGGGCAAAGATGTCTTTTTTCTTTGAGAAAAGATTATCAATGAGCCAATAGAGGGTTCCATCTAAAAGCACTGGATTTGAATGTGATCCATACGTTTTATGGGGGGTTTTAAGGAATGTTCTTGGGGAGTCTAATTTTCACCATGAACTTTCACCCACTGTAATTATCTCAAAAGGAGTAACGGGTGTCTTGATAATCACATTTTCATCTTCATAATAAACTCGGAGTCGGACCACTTTATATTTATTGCTTAAGCTGTTGAAGCCAAAACCATGAGAATAACATGGATTTAAGAGGGAGGGGGGCAAAAAAAGTTGTGATCTAGGCAACATCATTGTTTCTCTTGTAATGGGATTTAGGAGACGGACAGGACCACAACCTTGCGCTGGAGATATAAAGAGAAAGCCATTGCAAGAACCCACAATTTCAAGGCTCATACCTAAGCCGCTTGATTTTAGTTCATAACCCATTGGTATCTCTCTGGTTTTCAGTTTCTTTCGGCATTTACCATGAATAGCTTATTAATGTGGTAGTATGGAAGTTTAAGAAAAAGATAGGGTAGTTGATGCGATGCTACCATTGATTTATCATGCCCCAACAATATATACCACAACAAGTTATACCAATGCTCGCATATGCTCATGAATCCTATTGCAGATATAATAGAAAGTCTATTCCAAATCTCAAAAATAATGTTGTCAGGGAGAAGATTCCGACCTATATTACCTGCATCATCATCTCTGTTCGACGTCCTTGTATTTGTGATGACGACCATCTCCATATTTTAACCAACCTTTCTCTAGCCCGTCTGTTTCTACTGATCAAAACATTCAAAACTCAAAAATAGATTTAGCCAGAGAACAACGACAAAAGATACAATCCAATATTATCGATTCTTAGGGTAATACTGAATTTGGGGATTTTGAGGAAAGCCTTTGTATATGAGATATTCATCCGATCACAAAACAGATAAACATCTAATTAGAATGTCTAGACTTTTACTGTGATATGGATTCTTCTTGCTTCGAAAAGGTTGGTTTGATGTCAACTGCCTTTAAAACTTATATCAGGCATGGGTAGGGCTTAGCCCTAAATTTGTCGGTTCTATGTTGAACAGGGCTGCCGGGCTAAACTCAGGGTTGGCCCAGCCCATTTTTCATCCCTTTCTAATATCAAAAGGCTTTGTTTGAGTCCCCATATTTAATATTACCTTATTTTTTGGTAAGAAGTTGGAATAGAATTCTGATGGCTATAAAAAAAAAACAAGGATGGAAGCGGGCAATCATAGGAATGATGTAGGTATGGAGAATTCTCTCCTTCATGCCCCAAGAAATTGTACTAGAGCATGCATACGGTCATCAATCGTAGGATAGATACTATAGGAAATCTAGACCAAATCTCAAAAATAATGTCGTAAGGAAGGAGAGAATACTCCATGCCTACATCATTCCTGTGGTTGCTCGCTTCCGTCCTTGTTTT
This sequence comes from Protea cynaroides, assembly GCA_028583415.1. NCBI lineage: Eukaryota > Viridiplantae > Streptophyta > Magnoliopsida > Proteales > Proteaceae > Protea > Protea cynaroides. The sequence continues at coordinate 65,065,236 of CM053267.1, read as the reverse complement.
TTTTATGATCATCTCCATATTCAACCTACCTTTCTTTAGGTTTTAAGGTTAATATGAAATTATATGATCATGTCCATATTCAATGGACCTTTTTCTAGGGTTTAAGGTTAATATGGAATTAATTAAAAATCAAATTAAGATGGATCCCATATTTATAGCCATCAGAATTCCATTCCAACTTCTTACCAAAAAAGAAGGTAATATTAAATATGGGGACTCAAACAAAGCCTTTTGATATGAGAGAGGGATGAAATAGGGCTGGGCCACCCCGAGTTTAGCCCGGCAGCCCTGTTCAACATAGAACCGACAAATTTAGGGCCAAGCCCTACCCATGCCTGATATAAGTTTTAAAGGCAATTGACATCAAACCAACCTTTTGGAAGCAAGAAGAATCCATATCACAGTAAAAGTCTAAACATTCTAATTAGATGTTTATCCATTTTGTGATCGGATGAATATCCCTTATATAAAGGCTTTCCTCAAATTCCCCAAATTCAGTATTACCTTAAGAATCGATGATATTGGGTTGTATCTTTTGTTGTTGTTCTCTGGCTAAATCTATTTTTGAGTTTTGAATGCTTTGATCAGTAGAAACAAACGGGCTAGATAAAGGTTGGTTAAAATATGGAGATGGCCGTCATCACAAATACAAGGACGTCGAACAGAGATGATTACGCAGGTAATATAGGTTTGAATCTTCTCCCTGACGACATTATTTTTTAGATTTGGAATAGACTTTCTATTATATCTGCAATAGGATTCATGAGCATATGCAAGCATTGGTATAACTTGTTGTAGTATATATTGTTGGGGCATGATAAATCAATGGTAGCATCGCATCGACTACCCTGTCTTTTCCTTAAACTTCCATATTACCACATTAATAAGCTATTCATGGTAAATGGAGAAGGAAACTGAAAACCAGAGAGATACCAATGGGTTATTAACTAATTTCAAGCGGCTTAGGTATGAGCCTTGAAATTGTGGGTTCTTGCAATGGCTATCTCTGTATATCTCCAGCGCAAGGTTGTGGTCTTGTCCGTCTCCTAAATCCCATTACAAGAGAAACAATGATGTTGCCTAGATCACAACTTTTTTTGCCCCCCTCCCTCTTAAATCCATGTTATTCTCTTGGTTTTGGCTTCAACAGCTTAAGCAATAAATATAAAGTGGTCCGACTCCGAGTTTATTATGAAGATGAATATGTGATTATCCAGACACCCGTTATTGCTTCTGAGATAATTACAGTGGGTGAAAGTTCATGGAGAAAATTAGACTACCCAAGAACATTCCTTAAAACCCCCCATGAAATGTATGACTCACATTCAAATCCGGTGCTTTTAGATGGAACCCTCTATTGGCTCATTGATAATCGTTTTTCAGAGAAAAAGATATATTTGCCCTAGACATTGACAGTGATAAATTTTGGAGCATTGATTATTGTCCTCTTCCTAGAGAATTTAGAAAAAGAAGATCTTTAATTATCGTAAATGGATATTTGCCATAATGATTATCACTCATATCCTAATCTTTATGATCATTAGTCATGTTTTATGGATATATGGCTACTAAATGGTAGTTAAGTCAAGGGATTCTCATTCAATTTAACTATTTATGTTATGAAATATCAGGGCTACTAGACCACCTAAATCAATGGGGAGATCTCTTAGTAATGGCTAAATTGAGCCATGATACATTCCTATTGCAAATTATGAACGAAATCAATATTCCATTGTTCTCTATTCTTGCAAGAATAAGCAGTATTCATTTGTTCATGGATATTCCGATAAGTTTTTTCAATATTGTTAGATGGTGCCAACATTCAAATCTCTCAAGGCTGCGATAGATACACAAAGATGGTGCCGACACTTAAATATTGAGCTGGGTTGACTGGGTTCTCTCGCTTAACCCAGCTCAATCCAAATCAGTTTTAGCCCAACTCAGTCAAACCCAGTCCTAGCTAGTCCAGTGCGACCTAGCCCAGACCAGTCTAGATCCAATTGATTCGACCCATGTGCATGCACTTTATGCATATATATGATTACCATATATATGTTGCATGATGTATTTTCGGTATATATATATATATATATATATATATATATATATATATATATATATATATATATATATATATATATATATATATATATATATATATATATATATATATACATGGACCTTTTTTAGCTTGCAGCTACGCATGAAATTCTTCGGCGATCTCTGTCCCAGATTTTTCATGCCCGCTTGGAAGAGTACAAAAAATAAAGAATAGTGACGCTTGAATCACCTGGTTTAGACGTCGGATGGCCAAGTTATGAAGAATATATACTCTATCAATAAGTCTGCATGAAAGCTTGCATTGGACCCACCGATGGCCTCTGCCTGAGATTCCTCACTTCCAGTTTGAAGAGGACTGAAAACAGAACACAATGGAGTTGGAATCACCTGATTTTGGATGTCGGATGACCAAGGTATGATGATTTGAAGTTTAAATAATTAAACTTACGATAATTTGTATGCAAGCCCATGGATATTTAATTAAGATAATTTTATAAACCTCCCTCGTACGCATCATCCAACAAAAATTGACGCATCTTCTTCGTTTGATATCGGAATTGAACGATTCTTATCTCATTTCAAAGATAATTTCACATTCTACACATTAATGCAGGTTACCGATCATGCCCTTGCTATGGGACCCATCGAAAACTATAAATCTTTGAATTAGTACCTGCAAACTTACCGTATGGGATCTCTTAGACTCTGCCTACTGGGGATCTTCTCACTTCATCTCAAAACACTATAGAGAGCACACAAAGATTGGTCAATTGTCGGCTTTGGGAGAGTTTCACTCATCTCCCCTATGTTTTTCCAAACTTTCATTTGCCTTTCTTCCATTGCTGTCTACACACCAAGAAGAAACTACTTAGTTGGGGAAGGCAAAAATGGGGTGCTTATAGATTCGAATCTTGAACTTCATAGTGGAACCCTAAATTCATATACATATAGGCTTTCCATTGAGTTTGATCACAGGCAAAACCTGTTCTCAACAAGGTTGCAAAACTTGTTCCAGTTAGAGAAGAAGAAAAGATCAGAAAAAAGATAGGTGATTCATGCGACTCAAATCTGATCAAGGTGAGTTATGTTTTGCTTAATTTGATCTGTTTCCTGCAATAATGTAGAGGAGAAATATAGAATGAGATTTTGGTGTAACTCATATTCTGTTTAGAGAACTTTTTTATTAATTATTTTTAAATAGGGGTGTCAAAACCTAAAACCATCTGTTAAACCGACCAGGTTCGATTTGAAAGAGATTGAACTAAACCGAGCATTTATCAAACAATCAAGTCACTGTCTTAGAGGATGTATTAAACAGACGTTCCCAGACTAGAAAACCCACATGACTTGATGAAAAACCAATTAAATATAGAACCAACCCAAACCCAAACCCAAAACTAACCAATTAAAGGCTAGTTAAGTGGCCTTGGGCCTCTCTTCAAGTTCTTTTATAACTTGTATCTCCCTAACATTCTTTCTCCATCTGATGTAGGACTAACTGGCTGTGGAGGTTCTACTAGAGGAGACGTCTAAAAGAGAAGATTACAGGAACCTCATTTTTGGTTTTGAATCTGCTACACTTTATGTTTAAGTTTACTGAACTACCAACAATGAGTTCAGGTGTTAAAAAAATACACAAAACTGTCTATCATAAGCAACGTAGAATGTGTGAGATCTAGAGTCATGTATTCTCTCTAGATAAGCAAGTTAATTAGATAAATTAAAGAAGAAGCATTCAGATCCAATATAATAAAAAAAATCCCTAATAAGCTAGCACCTGTAAGAATGTCAACCATTTAATATAAAACGATGAAAAGCAAGTTCAGGTTCATATGAATCTATCAAATTATTTAAGAAGACACTGCTATCTATCTATCTATCTATCTATCTATCTATGGAAAGCTTAAGAGATTCAAATGTTGGCACCATCCAGCAAAAATACTGCTTTTTCATGGGAGAGTCAAGAAAAATCTGCTTAATACATCCTTTAAGACGGTGAGATGTCCGAGATCCATGAATAGATAAATACTGCTTTTTCATGGGAGAGTAAAGAAAAATCTGCTTAGAATACCGTTCCCGGAGCATTAATGTATCATGGCCCAATTTCATTATTTCTGAGTAACCTCCCAATTTATGGTCAAATTGACGTGATATCCCCATGATATCATAGGTGGTTAAATTAAATGAAAACCCATCATCTTGCTACCCTGCAGTGACCATAAGACAATAGACCTTGCAGGGGAATTATATTGATAATCAATTATGGCAAGAGATCCATCTATGATATTTATAGATTTTACTGATCTAGATTCTCCAAGACAAGGAGAATATTCAGTGCTCCAAAACTTCTCACTGTCAATGTCTAATGCAATAATCTCTAATTCAAACAATGAATTTATATTGAGCCAATAAAAGGTTCCATCCAAAAACACAGGAGGATTCTGACTTGATACATGTACTCTTCTTGGGAAGTATTCTAATTTTCTCCATGAACTTTCACCCACTGTAATTATCTCACAAGTCATTGTATTTAATAATCTCCCCTTTGATACATTCTATTTTCATCTCCAGACAAAATATAAAGTCAGCACAATTCATAATAAGCTCGGACTACTTAATCTGTCGAAACCAAAATCAACACTAAAACGTGGAACTAAATAGAGAGTGGGGTGCACTCGAAATGGATGCAAATCAAGAAAATGTGATTTGGGAAACATCCTCTTCTCTCTTGTAATGGGATTAAAGAGATAGATAGGATCCAAACCCTGCGCTCCTATTAGACAGAGAAAGCCATTGCAAAAACCCATAATATCAAACCAACTCTTGCCTGGGCGTTTTAGATCAAAATCCATTGGTATCTCTCTGGTTTTCTAGTCACCTTCTCCATTCACCATTAGTGTTGCATTATCAGTTACTGATGATCTGAGAAAAAGACAGGGTGGTCGATGCGATGCTAGCATCAATTTACTCAAGTGAAGATGATGATGTCCCAAGAAATTGTACAAGAGCTTGCATATGCTCATCAATCGTTGGGCATATGCTATAGTAAGTCTAGACCAAATCTCAAAATTAACATCGTAAGGAAAGAGAGAATTCTCAGTACCTGCATCATTTATGTGGTTGCTCGCTTCCGTCCTTGTTTTTTTCATGGTCATCTCCATATTAATCAATAGACCTTTCTTTAGGGTTTAAGGTTAATATGGAATTAACTATAAAACAACAAATTAAGATGGATCCCATATTTATAGCATCAGAACTCTATTCCAACTAGGACTCCCATGAGTACGTATTTGAGATAAAACATGCAAATTAACCGCAGAGCAGCGTATTCCAAGTTTCCAACCAGGACTCCCACATCGAAAACGGAGATTTTATTTGAAAATTCCGATAAAACCGTTCGGATCAATTGATAAATCTGAACCAAGCAGGACCACTAGGATTGAAACCGAACCAGTCTGATAGTAAATTAAATAGAGTCCAATAGTCCATTATAAGCCAATATTTAGAAACCAAAACCAATACCAAACCAATCGCATAATTGCCTTATGAAGCCTAATAAGCAACTTGTTACTACGTAACATATGGTAAGTCAAAACTGAATCCCATTAAACCAATCCGATAAAATCCCAAAACCGAACTAAACTGAACCAATCCACTGACATCCCTATCCAAATGCAATGTCAATGTGGTTCTAGGATTTTAGCTTTGTCCTCATATACCAGCCCATAAATACATGTTACAACAACTTTTTTTGGTTACATATCTACCAAATCCCCCAAATTGCTTCACAATCCAAATGGCCTTGTCTCTTTCAAAACCTGGAGGAGAAGGGAAATTCAAAAAATAAACGATATATGGTGTCCTCACCGGCTCAACATAGGACAAGCCCTATTGATTAGAATTTTTTCTTGCAAGCTTTTAATCCGTAGAGTGTACATTCTTCAAAAATCTCCAACTGGTGAAGGAAGGAATATCTAGTAATATTACCTGTAAGTCATGTAGCCTTTTTTCCCACTGAATTCTTGGACTTTAGCTTCTCACAAGATCCCAAGCCCTCTTATGAGAAAAGACAGATCCTGTACTACAAGTCCATCTTGCCCCATGGATGCATATTACACTTTTAACCAAGTGTAATTGACTTCAAACTTCTCTTAAGGCCATGGAATTTTGGGGCATAGAAATCCTCTTCCGCCTGAGATTTGGCAAGAGAGATGGCGGCCCAGATGGATGGCCGACACCTAGCTCTCGGGTGAATCCGAGCCTTTCATCCGAGTCATCCAACTGGGCCGCCATCTCTCCTGCCAATTCTTAGGCGGGAGTGGATGTGAATGTTCCCGGATCCCAAACAATGTTGGTAAGAATAAACTCACCCTAGGAAACCTATACAAGCCAACACGTAATTGTAATCGATCACCATAACAGTGACTAAGAATCCCTTTAGGGTGTATGGGAGGCCCTTTGAACCCATGCATATTGTCTTTCTTAGAAGCTATAGCCCAGATGTTCTTCAAGGACCAACTGTGTTCATGTGATGAATCACTCAAATACCAAAGCTTCCTTCCACCTTAGGTTTACAAATATCGGACCAAGACACAGTGAATCTTCTTGCCTAACTCTGGACAGCTCACAAGAATTAGAGAACAAAGATTCCAGCTCCCTTCAGATGCTTTTGGTAACTCAAATAACCCCAACCAATTGAGATAATTTCAGTTTTGGTAAGGTTGAAACAAAGTGAAAGTTTATCAATTAAGAGGTCCTCATCAACATTCTCTATTTCTAACTTTTGAGATGTAAACTTAACATAGTATCAGAGCTCCAGGTTCGTCTTTACTACCACCCAAAAGAGGGGCAACACATGAGGAAAAATATTAGGAATAGTTCGACGTGGCTTAAGATTGGAACTTAGGTACCTTACATATGTGAGAGTCCTACATTTACTAGTTTGAATTTTTAAGATACAAACTTAACAGGTCTTTCTATGCTATTTGACCTTTTTCCACCAAAAAAATATCGTTCCAAAGAGCATAAGGATAGAAGATATAATAATTAGCGGCACAACCTAAAACCGAAACAAGAGTATTTGTAACTTGCAGATTTCAATTCCAGCTGTACTTTTCACGTTTGGTAAAATTAATCATGTTGCTTGCAATAGTAATTAAAACAAAATCTAACAAATACCATTGTAGCAGGATAAAAATCCAAAAATTACGTCAAATTATGGAAATTTCTGTTGGCCACGTATGAGAACGGAGAAAGGAGGTTTTCTATTTAAAAATGGGGAAGGGATCTTAAACTACATAAAATTAAAGGGAAAAAGACATTTACCTCCCCTGTAACTTATTTTATTGACAATTGATCCCAAATGATTTTGAAAAAGATAGTTACTTCCCCTAAATAAATTATTAAAATCCAAATAGACCCACACCGTTAGTAATATTCCATTAGATGCTAACGGTGGGAGTCCAGTATTTTTTTAATGACCAAGTTAACCCTTTATAAGGATGACTGACTAAAAAAAAAAAGAAAAAAAAAGTGAAGGAGACGATGGCGTTGGGTACAACCTTCCTAATAGTATGAAATCTCTTTAGAGGTGGAAAAAGGGGAGCTTCTCGAAGCCGTCTAAGCCTGGACTTCTGACGTCAGAATTTGTTGAAGAGTGACACATTGCAATCAAATATATCAAAGCATTCGTATTCATTCATTCAGCGCGACATTCTTCACTTCCTCACTTCCGGTAGACAGCAAGCAGCAAGCAACAGCTTTTCCGCCGTAGCGCGCTGTAGTCTTTTAGCTGGAGATTCTTGTTTCATTTTCAATTCCTTTCGGGTCGGAAACGCGGGCTGCTGGTGGGGCTGTGCCCATTCTCCCTCTTCTTCCGCTTTACGGAGACTGCTTTAACATCCCGACTGATGTGCTCGTCGTTTCTCGAATAGAAAAAAAGTATCTTTTTTCTGGGTATTAGGCTTAGGCTTACAGCAGGAACTCGAATAAGACCTCCCTATCTCGACGAAAAGGCCTGTCTATTCATTCCTCTCCGACGCTTACCCGACTGGGTGATCGCTATCCAATTGCTATTTTCTTGTATGTATGCATCAAAAAGGGGCTTCCCTTCTCATTCTTGTCTTGGCACTCGAAGAAAAGCCACTTTTTTTCTTGTTCCGGGAAGTACTACTTAAAAGTCAAGCTCTTTGCGGTGTGGAGGAGCAGCCACATGGCTGACTCCGAGTGGACTATTAAGCCTGATAAAGGTCGAACAAATTGCGCTTAACACCAACCCAAGCAAGATGAACGACTGGTTTGCTATGAGACCCACCGTAGACCGGGTCTCGGTATTAGATGTCTCTCTGAGACGACGGAGGAGCCGAGTAGAACACTGTTGACTAAGAAAAATGGACAGCCTAAGGCCTCTAAGGGGGTGTTTGGTAACACTCCAGAAGTTGGATTCTGACTTCTGGAGCATAAATGGAGTAGAAGCTTGTTTGGTAACCCGGTTCGGACTTCTGGAGAATCCATGAGTGAACCGGCTCCAAATGAGTTCTAGAATCCAATTTTTTGGAGCATCAAATTGATGCTTTTCGATTTCAGAGCACAATTTTGGAGTAAAAATCACCCCACACCATTACTACCACCAACTACCACTACCACCACAACAACCCACCAGCCACCAACCACCACCCTCCACCACCCATTGCCGCCACCACCACCACCACCACCACCACACTACCACCACCCACCGCCACCTACCATCGCCACCACCACCAGTCACCGGTCACCAACCACCGCCACTTACCATCGCCACCACCACCAGCCACCAACCACTGCCACCACCACCTACCACCACAACCAACTATCACCCACCACCAACGCCACCACCACCACTCCCCGTTTCCATCACCACCAACCACCCACCACCGCCACCACCATCCACTACCACCCACTGCCACCTACTATCGCCACCACCACCAGCGACCAACCACCACCACCACCACCCACCACCACCAACTATCACCCACCACCACTGCCACCACCACCACCCCCCGTCGCCACCACCACCAACCACCCACCACCGCCACCACCATCCACCACCAACTACCGCCACCTACCATCGCCACCACCACCAGCCACCAACCACCGCCACCACCACCCACCACCTCCACCAACTATCACCCACCACCACCTCCACCAACTATCACCCACCACCACTGCCACCACCATCCATTACCACCCACCACCACCGCCACCACCCTCCACCACCACCACCCACCCACCGCCACCCTTCACCACCACCTCCCACCCACCACCACCGTCACCAACCATCACCATTCACCACTAGTGCCACCATCCACCACCCACCAACACCATTTTGGAGTTCATGACTAAATTAGGTTAACAAACATGTTTCTACTCCTATATACTCCTGAATCCTTTTGAAGTTGGAGTAGAAATTTGAACCAGAAGTAAGAATCCCAGAGTTGAAGTTTTAACAAACAGCCCCTAGAGAATCTCAAAATTCTTTGTCTCTATTTAGAGACAAGGCACAAGATCATATTCACTGAAAAGAGCTGATCTCTGATCTGTTGTCTGGTTAGGACTTCACTATAACTACCGATATCCTTAAAAGAAGCTCCAATGGTACTTTAGAATAAGAATAATAGGTCCTTTTAGGGATCCCAAATCCAGGTTTAGAGCTCTGACTTCTAGTTCTACTATTTGGGCAGGCAGGAGGGGAACTGCCATTCTTGGACTAACTAAGGCGGCAAACAGTAATTGGACAAAAAGATACTTTCTAATTGTACTAGGGAAAAGTTTACTTTCTCAGGAAGTGCAGCAAGTACTTGAGGAATTGGGGGATGTCATGCCCTGGTTGGAGCTGTTGCCTGTCCCAACGAGACCGTGGGAGACTGTGTTAAGCTTCGTGATCTTTTGCAGGAATATATCGGCAGGGGACTCCTACTGATGGGAGACAGAACAAACAAGCAGAAGGAGGTAATGGGGATCGACAAGCACCCGTTCCTTGATCAGCTCATCATAAATATGATGACGGTTAACGTGGGTGCCCCTAAGACTCCTCGAACCAAGATCGAGCTCGGGGAAGCTTGTCTGCCGAAAGGAAAGCTAAGTCAAAAGGAACTGGAGGCGCTAGGGCGCGAATCCAGCAAGCACTTGGGTTCCGTCAAGCTGATCTATGAGCACCGTTGAGCTAATGCGCACGCTGTAGTTTTTCAGCTTGGTTCTGGCGCGCACTTGATTTGTGATCAGGTGCTTCGGGCCCAAAGCTGAAGAAAGGTTCATTTGGCCATCTTTACGAAACGAAGTATCTCCTTGCATAACACATGCTTTTGTTCGCATTTAATCGTCTTTTTAGCCCCGTCATTTCAAAAACCACTGATGTCTGGCTTTCAAAGCCGTTTGGCCATCCCGCAAATCAATCAAAATAATCTAAATCATTTTTATATGCATAAGCATGAAAATATGAAAAAATGGATCATGGAGGTCACGGAGGATCCAATTCATTTCAAACCTTTGCAAAGAGTTATTCAAGCTATATGGGATAGGGACTTGTAAAGAGGGGGAGAAAAGGTCCGGAGCTTTCCTAGCCACTATAGTTTGTTTTTTATAATGGAGTTCGTCATTTTCATTTTCTATTTCTCCTATGCTTTCACCTATACAAAAATAGATTTTAACCAAACATCGATTTGTTTCCCTTAATGCGCCCTCATATCCATTTTTCTTTTACCTTTGCATCTTCGTTAGTTGCCCTTTTTTCTGTTCTAGACTTATCTATCTTTCTTGGAAGAAAGTCTCTCTGCAAAAGCTTTAGCTCTAGCTTTATCTACTTCTACTGATTCGGCTTCGGTTCTATCTCTTGATTTTGGTAAATTTCTTATTTTATCTGCCCCACCCATCGCCTTGGTTCTAGGAAACACCCTTGCAGTAAAGAAGTACACGAAACGAGTCCCTATAATTGATATATGCTGAAAAGTGGCACATCACGAAGGAAAAGAGTAGTGGCCAAAACACAAGTAGTCGAGCCAGAACGAATGACTTTGCTGGGTTGGTAGCTGCCAGGTTTGCGAGCACTTGTGAGCGTGTGCGTCTTAGCTCAATATTGGAATTTCCCTTTGGGGCTGTAGCCATCTCTTTGGTAGGATGTACTAGGGTAGTTGTCCCTTGTCCTAAGGGCCTCAGCCGGATTGATTATTCAATGAATGAATGCGTTGTTGATAAAGAGCATAGCGGGCGGGGGCTTCCTGATCCGCCTTTATATATTTATTAAGCCCTAAAGTAGGTAGCCCCGTAAGCCTCACTCATAAGTTGCCGGGGTTGACAATGGAAAAGGCAGATGTGCTGATAGAAGTTAGGAGCTCGGCTTTATCCTATTTTTCTTCGGGTTGATTTGATCAGGGTCGGCCTTCTATAAGCGACTTGTCGAGTCCCATTCAAGTTAGTTGGAATGAAAGATTGTAGTCGGCCCGTAATGCCTCCGTTTAGGGGGCGGCCGGTGAGCTCAACCTCGAACCATCGTTATTAGTTCTTATTCCCTCCCCGCACGAACCTCGGTCCAATCAAAGTTTTTGTTTGGAATTGAGGGCTAGGGCAGTTAGAACTCCCATTTCCTGATCCGATGACACTACCTTCAAGCAGAAGAAGGGAGAACTATCTATACTCTATTAGGGCTGGGCCGTATTCTGTTCCCCAATCCGCCCTTGATAGACCAGCCGTTGCATATGCCGGCTACTCCTGCCTGTCTTGGTACTACTAAATGAAACCTATTGTATCATTCTTCTCTTCTGACTCACCCTTCCCTTCATTGTTTGAATAGTCGACCGGTTTGGGACCTTCGGGGGAAGGACGACGAGAGAAAGCCATTGCACGGTAGCCCGCGCAGTAGTTTGATTGCTTAGCACACGCATCTGTTTTATTGCTTCCCAACAATCTTTGATTTTGAATTTGGTAAAGACCCACCCCTTGTTCCAGTCAGAATGAGTCCCCGGGAGTCGAGCTGATCGTAGAGCACCGTTGCGCTCACGCGCGCGCGCCAAAAAAAATAAAAAACCGTGAAATCGAGGTCTTCAAGGTCAACAAGTTGGGCAAAGGGGTGACTACCTTCTCTCTCTCTATGGTTAATCCGTCTCTCCAATAATGGGTGAAGATGATCAAAAGTGAAGGAGACAATGGCATATCACAAGGGAAGAAAGCTCCAATAATCTCCTTTTCTCCCTCTTTCCCTACTTTATTTTCTTTCTTTTTCAAGCTTCCCCTTATCTGAACGTTACTCCAGCCCCTTTGAAAGCCATCGAACTTCCTTGGTACAAATCGAATCAAGATTTGGGGATCTATTTCAGCCTCCCAAACGGCCCAGATCCTAGGTTTTCATCTCCATCAAAATCCCCTGCTGTGAGACACAAACTAGGAATCGATTATGGTTCTCTGTACCGCCAGAATCTGCTGCAGAACTTGCTTTGGCCATCAAGAGGTTGGCAGATGCCTGCCACTTGGGTCGACTTGGGGAACCTCAAGGTATCACCCCTATCATCGAATTCATAGCTTTAGACCCTGGCGAGTGGATCAATGGCCAGGTCATCCGCGTCAATGGTGGTTTTATTGTCTGAATCTTTAATTAGGATTTAAAACCTGTCCATGTATGTGGTTGTGTGCTTCTATGGTTCCATTTCCTCAAGATATCTGAAATTTTGAATGAGTTTTATCTCTTTTACAGTCATCGTTAGGATAGAATTCTATAATCCCCACACACAGAGCGTTAGTCTCCTTCTATCAAATCTCATTTTTTCTACCAAAAATAAAGCAAATTGATTTCTAAACCAGGAAAAAAGAGTTTTAACGCAATAGGAAATAGGTTTCTACTCAACAACTATGCTGTTGAAGAACAACTCCATGGCAACTGGGCCTGGGGCGATGCAGTTGGCAGTAATTCGTATGCCCTTGAGCTCCTTGGCCAGTACCTAGGTCATCGTCTCCACAGCAGCCTTCGTTATATTTTGTTGAGTGATTTTGAACACAATCAAAGAGGAAAAGCATAAATGGAAAATATAACTTCAGTGAAGTTACATGCTGGGATATCTTGTTGAGCGATTCCGGAGACAATGTGCACAACTCGTATAGAATCGTTCTGTTCAAGACAGATTGAGAGACAAAGAGGGAGAGGAAGAGGGATAGCAGAGACAGAGGAAGAAGATTGTCTCAGGGGTAGAGTTGTCCACAAAAAATATAACTTTAACACCGTTAAAAATTGGGGTTGTTTGTCTTTTCTTAAAACTTGGGTGTTCAACTGTCAATAAAGTAAGTTAAAGGGGAGGTAACTGTCTTTTTCCCTAAATTAAATTTAAATAAAATATTTGAAGAGTAAAAAATATCCTCGTCGTTAATTAGCATGTTCATGTGATCGGATGAATATCACTTATATAATGGCCTTCCTGGTTTGATTGGATTCAAATCGTCACCCGTTTTGATATCAACAGATGACCCAGCTGACTGGATTCGATTGGCGACATGTGGCGGCGGGAAGATCTAACGGTGGATTCAAATCTGGTGCATGATAGAAAATGGTGAATCAATTTCAACCCAACATTTACCTCTTTATAATAGACAGTCTGCAAAGGATATTGCGATTTCATTCTGCAAAATCCTCTCCTCCCTTTGGATCTAGACCTGCAACTACCATTAAGCCAAGGAGCCGCCACCACCGCTGCCTCCGTATCCTAAAGAGGAGTCGCCATCGCTGCCGCTGCCATATGCTAAAGAGAGAACAGAGGTATCGGGGGAAGCTTCTTCTTCGGATTCCCTTGCAGAAACCCTTCTTCTCCTTCTTCTCAGACCCTTCTTCTCAAACTCCCTTCCTTCTTCTTCTTATCCTTCTTCCTAGACCCTTCTTCTCAAACTCTCTTTCTTCTTCTTCTTCTCAAACCTCTTTTCTTGGAAATCTTCTCAAGCCCCCTTTCTTCTTCTTTTTTCTTGAACCCCTTTCTTGGAAATCTAGAATTTTGTTTGTATTTGTCCGTGTAGTTGAAATACACAGGTCCTCAAGAATAGATGCAAAGCACTTATAGGTATTTAATGGTACAGTTCTACTTGTTTTACTTGTTTTATTTTACTTTTTACAAACTTGATCTTGGAAGATGGAAATCTAAACTAAAAAATCCTACTTAAATTTTATAAGCTAGTTGTGGTACATATTTATGAATTAGCTGGGTTCCATTCTTTCTTTGTGTTTTCATTCAATTTCAAATCAAATACTTAATTTGGGAGATGGAAAGCTAAATTATGAATCTGGTAAAATTTTTGTAATCTGTGTTTTCTATTACCATGCTCAAACCATAAAATATCAGAATTATTCAGACTCATCTAGCCAACTTTATTGTGCATTTTAGACTTTTGTCCCCCATTCTCCATTCCTTAAGGAAGTATTTTGGCTCCGTCTGGTTGAAAGTATAGTAAAGGGAGGGGAATTCAAATTAAAACAAAAATGAGATGGACAAATTTGCATTATGTTAAACCAATCACTATTAGTCTTTTTTTTCCCAAGCGGCTGAACACTAATTAGCTATTTGGTTTGCTTGAATTTTTTACTTGCTTGAGCCCCCATCACTGTGGTGCTTTCCAACAAGTTCCTGTCTCTAGGGTTGATCTGATTAGCAATTCCTTGAGATTTAAAATTTATAAATTAGTTACTGGATGAGCTATGAGATGGATTTATGGGAGTTTGCATTTTAAAGTTGGTACATTGCTAGATAACATGAACACATGGAAGCTGACCCTTTATGTGGATGTCATGATGCCGTGAGTTCTAGTTCTTATGAAGCTCTCTTTACATTCAGGTTGTCTACTTGTCACTACCCTAGCACTACCCTTGGTACAATGCCTGATCAGTAAAGTTGCCCATTTTAGTTGCTTAGCATGGATATGATCAAACGTCACTTATTTCCATTTGATGTGTGGAAATAGTATGGGTAATTGGAGTGTGATTTACTGTTTAGAATGTGCAACCTCAGGGCGTGTTATATATAAGACTCGCACTCCATGAACTTGATCTAAACCTTTAATTCATGTTGTAACAGGTCTTCTAATCATCACCGGGCCAGACAGGACGAGCGGATGACAATCAGGTATGAAAACGGACCAAAAAGTGTGATATTTTTCATACCGGTCTATGGTACCAGTCGACCAGTATGTTTGCGAGGGCAGACTGGTTAGATCCGGAAACGGATCTCTGTGGGTCCCACTTTCTAAATCTCGAGCCTAGGGACTTTCCTAATGTAAGGAAACTTCTTAAACTCTATCCTAGTCCATTTAAGGGTCCTTAAACCTCCTTAGAACTCTTTGATTGATCCTCACAAACCCTAGAGAGGAGAAAGAGATCGAAAAAGGAGAAAGAGCTAAGGAAGGAGGGAGAGGAGTCGTCGTTGGCCGTTGGACAAAGAACACCATAGTTGCGAACCAACGGTAAATGCATGAACTTCTCTCTATGTTAAGCATTATAGATGATTAATCATGGATTGATCAATACCATGCAAGGCGAGGTTTTGATCTAAAACCCTTAAATTTGCCGTCAAACCCTAATACAGTCGATGAACCCTAGATTCGCATTCTAGGCTAAGGATCATCGAAACAAAGACTTGAATGAAACTTGAAACAACTCTAACTCATTGCTTAGGCCTAGAATGCATAAGAGAAACCTTAGAACCAATAGGGGGTGACCGACAGAAGACAAACACCAAGTTGGTGGCCTTCCGGAGGCATACCGGTTGACCATACTAGTCGCACCATATGCGATCGATACTGCGACTGGTACCTCACGGAGACTGGTTTGTGGGGGACCGGTCGACCATACCGGTAGCACCTTTCCCCACAATGCCGCGACCGGCACTTGCGATCGGTATGCACTGTGATGGTGTTTTCAATACCAGTTGGTTTTCGACCAATGTGAACCCTAAAAAAATTATTCTAATTAAACTCTAACATCATGTAGGACCCTGTGTTAGCAAGTTTGGATTCTGTGACACGGAGCAAGCTAGCCACTAAGCGTCAGGTAAGGGAATTGGACCTAAACCCTAATAACTTAATAATAGTAAAATATTGTTAGTAATTATGATTCTGTGGAATGGTGTTTGTACATATTCACATGTCATCTTTACTTTCAGTTATTATATTGATCATGCATACTCACTATGCTAGGATGTGATAGTTAGGCATGTAATTGTTTTTGTTGGTGTGTGGAATGGTAAGGGCCTGGGGTCTGGGATCATTCCTCACACTAGTATCTTTTCATATCGCTTCTATCTTAGCATGCTTGGTGCGGGTAGGGTATTAGAGGGAGAAAGTGGCACTGTGGTCTCCGACCTGGCAACTAAACTCTAGCCCTATCTCTATGTCGTAGGGAGTAGTGCTGGGTTAGGGCCTACTATGATGACATATAGGATTGGTTAGTTGCGAGCCCAGTTTGCAAGCCTTCGCCAATAGGGGCTTACGTGTTGGTATGGGTAGGGCATCAGGGGAAGTGTTGGCGATGTTTGATCCGGACACTTTAGCTCTATCTCTATTCCATGGTGGGTGCATGTGGGATGACAATGGTGTTTGATCCACTGGGCGGATTCACACACTCGTGTATACAGGTGTGGTAGCCGCCAATCCTTTTTATAACACATTGCAACCATAAAATCAGACCATAATGTGAATGTTACTCATGCATGATGTGTGTTGCATTGTCTGATTTTCTTACTGAGCTAAGTTGTGAGCTCACCCTTGTATATATACATGTTTTTAGATGTTGATGTAGGTTACACTGTCGAGGACTACGTGGATGCTCCAGTATATGGAAGAGCTGCTACCCTGAAAGTGTAAGCAGGGGAAGACGAGTATGACGCTTCATGCGAGTGCCCTTTCTGTGTGTACCTCTAGGATATTTGATTTGTTTATTTTATTTATTTCCAGTTGGATTTATAAGTGATGTAAGGATAATTATTTACGTTTTGGTGTTTTGAATAATTGGATAATTTATTTAAATTATCAGTAGAGAGCTCAGTTCATTTAATTTAAGACTTCTGCTCTATTTAATTATATTTTGATTATGGTTGTGTGCAATGGTTTGTATGAGTGGACACAGTCTTATTGAGATCCAGGTGTGAACCGTTGGTTCAGTGACGGTTCACTCACACTTCTGGTTTAGCTGGAATTGGGGTGTGACATTATATCATTACCATTATTCCAGCTATAGCTTTTGTTTAAATGATTGTAGTTCTACTAAGGGATTGATTTTGTTATGCTGGTTCTCATTTGTTGTCTTGCAGACTCTTAATTCAACATGAGTTAAGAAAGGTTATCTGTTTTTGGCTGACATCAATTGATAAATAAAGAACAAGAGGTGTTATGTAATTTTCAAAGTTTGAAACCTCCTGTAGAAGACAAGACAATGTAGTTTGAAGCTTTATTATGTAACACCATAGATCATGAAATTTCAGCAGAAACATATCAATTTTTAGCAAAATCGATACGAAATTAATTGGCGGTATTCTTTGTACTAGATTTCAATCCGAGTTATAGATTTCAGCCAATTTCAGTCTAAGTTTCCAAGAAATTTTGGCCTATTTCGGTACTGTTTCTCCTCTTGTTCTTCTCTAGATCTCCTTCTTCTCTAGTTCACCTCTTCTTCTTCTTCTTCTCTCTGAATCTCCTTTTTCTCCAGTTCTCTTCTTCTTCTTCTCCGATTCTTCTTCTTCCCCGATTCTCTTTCTTCTTCTCTAAATCTCTCTCTTCTCCAGTTCTCCTCTTCTTCTTCTTCTTCTTCTTCTTTTCCGATTCTTCTTCTTCCCTGATTCTGTTTCTTCTTCTCTGATTCTCCTTCATCTCCAGTCCTCCTCTTCTTCTTCTTTAAATCCCCTTCTTCTCCAGTTCTCCTCTTCTTCTTCTTTAAATCTCCTTCTTCTCCAGTTCTCCTTTTCTTCTTCTCCCGCTCTCCTCTTCTTCTTATCTGAATCTCCTTCTTCTCCAGTTCTACTATTCATCTTCTTTCTCGATTATTGTCAAATTAGTACAAAGTGGCAGACTCTAGATTGGAACTCAAACATCATTCCATTCTATTTCATTAACAGTACATCAGTCTATTTATATTTTATACAAGCTATCAACCAGTTAGTCCAAGGATAGAAAAATAAAATTGAGTATAATACACTTTAATAATTCTCTCCTACCAAGTGCCAACTATGAGGAAAACCAGAGAGAGAAAAAAAAAAAAGCAACCTTAAATCTTTTTTGTGACATCTTCTTATTTCAGTTTTAGATTTTAACTATAAAACTTAGTTTGAGATTTGAGTTATATTAGCACTAGACTTTGAGTTTTATTAGAACCTACATATGTTTCCCCAAAATTTCAACCGAAACCATCGAAATTTCAGTTTTTGGCCTGGCCGAAACTAGGCACGAAACCGAAATTATGATCCTTATGTAATACAAGATTGTATTGGATAATGTAGTTTGAAGTTTTATTATGTAATACAAGATTGTAGTTTGTAAACAAAGGATCTGACTTTTTTTTTTTTGGTAAAAGGTTTGTATACTTTTCATTAAGAAATGAATATACAATACCCAATAAATGAACTTGTGTATTTACAATATTATATCAACATTTTAGGTTATGTTGTTTCAGTTTCTATATCAAGGTAGAAATGGATTGGTCAGATCATATAAACATTGTTCTAGTTTATACAAAAGCAATCCAGATTGGGTCAATCCATTCCATTGTACACAGTGTATCCACCAATCCAGTTGCTGCCCTCTGGAGTCAGCCAATTCTTCGTTCCAACCATCCAATTCATACTGATCTTGGTGGTCATACCAACCATCTATATGAGCATTAAAAACAAGGGAGATTTAGAATTAGCCACTGCATTTAGGATTCACATAAAAGTTTCTCAAATATCTGCACCTTGATTGTTAGTGATATTTGAAGTTGGGCTAACTCGGACTGGACCGAGACCGGCAGGATATGCCATACCTCACCCCGAAACATGTTCGGTAACAATTCGGTCTGGGTGGTTTTAGGTTAATTTGGGCCGACTCGATTTGTGCTATTGGTTGGTTCTCATCGGTCTGATTTTTTGGGCTAACCGGGACCGGTAGGGTATTTCAGACTTCACCCCGAAACATGTCCAGTAATAGTTCAATCTGGTTCGGTTTTATTTTAATTCGAGCCGACTTGATTTGTGCTACTGGTTCAGTCCAAAAATTGACATCCTTATGAAAATCTATTTGTAGAAATAATTTAAAACTATTTTAATGGTTTCTAGTGACTCAAAATTATAACTCATCTTCATAACACCCATTAGTAACGCTAAGGGAGTTGGAGGCGTAGTTCACTCCCTTGACTTTAGGCTCACATCAGGGAGTCGGAGGGATTCAACATCAGAAAAGCATGTCCTGATTGGGTTGCTCTCTTTAGTTTGTGACGGGTTTTTAGTAATCTCTATCAGATCTGTTGTATCGAAAAGGTATCAGCTGATACCAATATTCCAACACATGACATGCATTCATTGGCTGTGGTACCGATTACTATAAGCTTGGTTATTTGTTGATCGTCCAATCAATCACACACACAGTACTAATGCATTTTTTAAGTTGAGAAAATGTAAAGAAAATTTCATTCGACCAAAGGGTGCCAGTTGGGTCCCGAAACAGAAACCGTCTCAAAATCAAATTAAGTTGACACATAGGTGATTCATGTGACTCAAATCTCATCAAGTGATGATCTGTTTCCTGCAATGGTGCAGACGAGAAATATAGAATGAGATTTTGGTGTAACTCATATTATGTTCACTGAATTTTTTTTTTTTTGTAAATAAGAGCTAGTGTCAAAACCTAAGCCCCATCGGTTAAACCAATAAGGTCCGATTATAAAGATATTAAACTAGATCAAGAATTTATCACACAACCAAGTCACTGTCTTGGATGATGTATTAAGCAGAGGTTCTGAGACTAGAAAACCGACATGACTTGACGAAAAACCGATTAAATATAGAACCGACCTAAACCAACCAATTAAATGCTAGTTAAGTGGTCTTGGGCCTCTCTTCATGTTTTTTTGTAAGTTGTGTCTTTCTAACATCCTTTCTCCATCTGCTGTGGGACTAACTGGTTGTGGATGTTCTACTAGAGGAGAAATCATATAGAGAAAATTACATGAAACCCACTTTCGGGTTTGAATCTACTACACATTATGTTTAGGTTTACTAAACTACCTACAATTAGTTTAGGTATTACAAAAATACACAAATCAGTGTCTGTCGTTCAAAACAACTGACATTCACACAAACACCCCCCCTCTCTCTCTCTCTCTCTCTCTCTCTCTCTCACACACAATCACATGAATGAAATTATAAGCACTGTAGAATGTGTGAGATCTGGAATCATGCATGATCTCTAGATAAGCAAGTTAATCAAATAAATTAAGGAAGAAGCACTGAGATCCAATATAATAATAAAAAAATCGCTAATATGCTAGCACCTATAAGAATGTCAAGCATTAATATACAATGACGAAAAGCAAGTTCAGGTTCCTATGAATCTTATCAGATTATATAAGAAGAAACTGCTCTCTATCCATCTATCTATCTATCTATCAAAGGCTTGAGAGATTTGAATGTCGGAACTGTCCAGCAATATCCACAGATTAGATGGAATATCTAAGGTCCATAAACAAATAAATACTGCTTCTTTTTTAGAGAATTAAGAAAAATCTTTCGAGCATCCCGATCTTGGAGCGTTAATGTATCATGGGCCCAATTTAGTTATCAATAAGTATTGTTCCCATATAAACGGATGTGACATCCCAATGATATCATAAATAGTTAAATTGAATGAAAATCCCATCATCTTGTTACCTTGGAGTAACCATATGCCAATAGTCCCAATAGAATTATATTGATAATCAATTATGGCAAGAGATCTATCTAATATATTTATAGATTTTTCTGATCTGGATTCTCCAAGACACGGAAAATATTCCATGCTCCAAAACTTCTCACTGTCAATGTCAAAACAATAATCTCTTATTCGAATAACAAATTTAATGGAGAAGATGAAGGCTGAGATCGCAGAGGAAAAGATGAAGGCTGAGACCGCAGAGGAGAAGATGAAGGCAGAGATCGAAATGAAATCGCTGGAGTTTTTGGAGATTGTAGAGTTTTAGTCGTGAGAACTTCTAGATACTGTAGAGATTCTAAAAGGGTAAATGTTTATGTACAAACCACTTACAATAATGTTTCCTGCTCCAGTTTTATGTCCACCATTAGATCTATGTAATAAGTGTGTAATTTTTATATTTTTATTCCTTTTGCATTATGTTTTTTAATGTGTTTTATCCCTAATTGAACTGAATAGAATGAATTTTATAAGTTTAGCATATTTTAAAGGCTTTGTAAATTAATTGTTAAAAGATAGAAAAATTCTAGCATTCTTAATATTGATGTTCTGAGCTTCATGTAGGTTTTTGACATGAAAAGAGTTTTAGAATTGAAAAGTTGTCTTCAATAAAGTTGTAGAAGACGTCTCAACCTTTTTGGAATGATATTATGAAAAAAAATCCGAGTTCATTTCGGTCTCCAAATGTTACCTCAAAGTCTAACATAAAAATCTGATCCCAATCCTAATTGGAGCATACAATCTGATTAAAGCATTCAACGGTGGATGAAATTTCCATAAAGAATCTCCTAATCAAGTTAGGAAACCTAAAACTACAAAAGAAGACTCTAAAGAAGAAAAAAAATATTTTACAATTTCAAAATTCTAAATAGAGAAGGACTCCTATAAAAAGAAGGAATCCTACACAAAGAATGAGCTATAAGTTATAAAGGATTGACATGTTTTGTATATAAAGTACTAGTGTTGAAGATAAAAAATCTTTCTCTTTTGTTGGAAAATTTTCGCTCTCTGAAAGGATTATAATGTCTAGTTAATTTTCTCATTCAGTTTAAGGGGATTTTGAAGCCTAAACTCATGTCAATAGTGTAATGGCTTTTGAGTAATGTTGTTCTTCTTCTCTCTTTTATTGGAATTACTAATGTTATTCTTTTATTTTTAGTTATGATATTTATCTAAATAATTCAGTAATGGCTGGCTGAATCGATTAGATTAATATTAATTGCTACATCTAAAATCTATGATACATAATCATCCTGGTTCTAATCACAAGTAGCAAACAGTGGTAGATGATTATGCCCAAATTTTTGTTTCGTCATTGTGAATAATAACCTAAATTAAATAATCTCCGTTTGTGTGTGATTGTTGCTTAAATTATTCAATTTTTCACCTACTTAATGCTGCTTTTGAATTAAACATTGAAAGTTTATTCAGTGTTGTTCATGTTTAGATCTCTCTGAAGAGCTTGTTTCAGTAGAAATACTTAAGGAAAAACTCGGGTAACAGAGCGTACTGTTATCTAAGGTCTTTAATTCTAATTTGGAAGAAGAGATTAACGTTGTGATTAATTTTACTAATTGCATGTGTGGGTGGATATTGAACCAAGAACTGAATCTTCTCATCTAATTATTTTTCTATTTAAATTTTGTTTGTTTACTTTTAATTTGATTCAACCAATCAAAACCCCCTTCGTTATTGTGTTTTCTTAGCATTAATTAGTATATGTAGTTTGAGTAGAATATAAATTTCAATCATATCACTCTCTGTGGGATCGACCTTTGCTTACCCTATTTATAGTTTATTAATCAGGTCAATAAAGAAATATTTAATTAAATTGGTGCACTCGACACGCTACAAAATTTTGGTGCCATTATCAGGGAATGAATTTTGATTAGTTTTATATCTCTCTTTATTAATTTTTCTTTTTTGGATTAGCGTGGTTTTTCTATTATAATTTTTTTATTTTTTTTATTTAGATTCTTTTCTTCTTATTTTCTTTTTGTTTGTTTGGTTTTTGTTTCTTTTTTTCATTTTTCCCTATTAAGTTCTTTTAGTTAGTTATCTTAGCTATTGAGTGAATTTATGATTCTGACGCGATCCACTCAAAAAGGAGATCTGAATTTTGATCCAGAACTTGAACATACTGTGTGTCAGTTAAGAAAAGAAGCTAGGCAAATTACGACAGAAAGAGAATCAATCCCTTTCACAAGATTTATTTTTGAAAGTTCTTTGAGTGACTCTGAATAAGAAAAAATCATGGCTGAGAATGACAGGACATTAAAGGAGTTGGCTACTCCTGATATTAGCCAACAACCTTTACGCATTCAATACCCTACTTTGGATGTCGCTTTTGAGCTTAAGTCTGGTTTATTCATTTGTTGTCTAAATTCCGTGGTTTTATAGGTGAGGATCCAAATAAACATCTGAAGGAATTTCATGTAGTATGTTCAAGCATAAAACCGACAGGAGTATCAAAAGAACAGATTAAATTACAAGCTTTTCCCTTTCCATTATCAAATAACGTAAAAAATTGGCTCTACTACCTACCATCTGGGACGATCACTACATGGAATGAAATTAAAAGATTATTTTTAAAAAAATACTTCCTAGCTTCTAGAGCCGCCACCATCAGAAAAAAATATATATGGCATACGACAGTACGCTGGAGAAACACTCCATAAATATTGAAAGAATTTCAAGAAATTATGTGCCAACTGTCCACATTACTAGATAAGTGATCAACTCCTAATTCAGTGTTTTTATAAAGGATTATTGCCCATAAAAAGGAACATGATAAATGCAGCAAGTAGAGGAGCTCTAGTGGATAATACCCCTGAAGCTGCAAGAAGGTTAACTGCAAACATGGCTTAAAATTCTCAACAGTTTGGTACAAGAAACGATGCACCACTCAAAAAGGTGAATGAGGTAAATACACCTTCCCTTGAATAATAGTTATCTGACCTTACCTCTCTTAATAGATAAATGACTGTAGAAAATTTACAATAGGTAAAAGCTTATGGGATATGTTTAATGATGGGGCAATCAACTGATATGTGTCCAACACTTCGAGAAGGACTCACCGAACAAGCCAATGCTATAGGTAAATTCTCAGGACCACCAAGACAGTATGATCCATACTCTAACACATACAATCCATGTTGGACAATCCAAGTTGGAGAGATCATCCAAACATGAGCTATGGACGAAACAGACCAGCAGAACAGAACTTTTATTAAAATAGACAGCCAACATTCCAACCCAGGCCACCTATTCCTCAGAATTCAAACTCATCATTAGAGGACATAGTTAAATCTCTTACTCTAAATACCCAACAGTTTCAAAAGGAAATAAAACCCAGCATTCAAAGTCTAGACAGTCAGGTGAGTCAAATGGTAACTGCCATGAGTCGTTTAGAAGCTCAGGTTGAAAGAAAATTACCATCACAAATCGTGATGAATCCAAAAGAAAATGTTAATGCTGTAACACTCCAAAGTGGTAAGAAACCTAAAGAACCAAAATGGGTTGAGTCCTGCAATACTAAATGAAGAAGAAATTGAGAAAGAAATAGGGAAAGATAAAATAATAACTCAACTTGAGGTAACACCCAAGCCTCCCATTTTTTCTAAGACTAATCATCTTCCTTTTCCTAGTAAATTTGTAAAATCCAAGAAAGAAAACAAGGATAAGAAAATTTTGGATTTATTTCATAAAATATAAGTAAATACTCTCCTGTTGGATGCAATCAAACAGGTACCTGTCACACCCCAATTCTGTACCATTCATAACGGTGTGATGAACCGCTAATAAACCAACGGTTCAATCAGGATCTTTAATAGGCTGTGTCCATTGAAAATAAAACCATACACATCCACAACCATAATTAAAATAAATACACAATAGCGGAAGTCTTAATAATAAATGAACTGAGGAATCTAAATGTGATAATCAATAATAAAATATCAAATTATGTTGTATTAACTGAGACATAAGTAAATAAAATATCAAATTATATTTCCGTAATAATTCAAATAAAATCTAATCGAAAACGCATGCGTTGCACTCGCATTAAGAGTCATGCGTTTCCACGAAGTCTTCAGCTTCCATTGCAGCAACGTGCCCGCATAACGAAGTATTCATATAGTCTTAACCGGGGGCCCCAACCACAACGCGGGGGCCACACTGGCAGTGAGTAAACAAAATAATGCAACAATCATATGCATGCAATCAATTCATATCTGTGGTCTGGTATATAAGTTTGCAATGTGCTATAGAAAGGTTCGGTGGCTGCCTCGCCTCGATGCACAGGGTGTGAAAGCCCGCCCAAAGATTAACGTTTATTGTTGTCCCCATCTGCCCTACCATGGAAAAGAGATAGAGCTAAAGTGCTGAGGCCCGGCCTATGACACTTTCCCTGATACTCTACCCATACCAACACGTAAGCCCCTGCTAGCAAGGGTTCGCAAACTGGGCTCGCAACTAACCAATCCTAATGTCAAACAATGTATCCAAAGGCCTCACCCCAGCATCCCTCAATACGTCCATAGAGATAGGGCTAAGGCCTCCCGACAGAGTCAGAGACTACACGATCCGAGACCACTTCCCCTCATACACTACGACGTAATAGTTCTGCTAAGGTAATGGCAATACAACGATGTCAGTGGACAAGACTTGAGTTAGAGATAGAGCTAGAGTGCTGAGGCCCAGCCTATGACACCCCCCCTAATACTCGCTTGCATCAAGCCCACTAACCACACACATACATTCACATGCCTATTCCTATCATCATCATCATCATCATGTTATAAACAATAAATTTAAATATGCATGAACAGTAATAATAAAAATATTGGATGAAATGTTAAATGCACATGACAAGCATACACGCATAGAATCAATCATGGCATTGGACTCAAGAAATAAAAAAAATAGTTTATTATTAACCAATTAGTTTAGGTCTTGTTCCCTCACCTTTGCTTGATTATAGATCCTCTTTCAAGCTTTAAGAATCAACTTAATATCACTATTATATCACTAAAAGATCTAATCAAGTCGATAGAGTTTAATTATAATTAATTCCAATTTTTAAAGCTTGCTGTTAACTGGGGGTCGCAGGACGGGTTGCCGATAGGGTAGCAGTTTTTTATGACCCCCTGTAGTAGGGTCGATGCCAGGGTCAGAAGTTCCATCGACCCTGGGTGCGACCACCCCTTTCTTGGACTTCATGAATACTGGGGGTCGATGCTAGGGTCTGGTAGGGTCGATTCTCCATCGACTCCATGTGCGACCCCCTGTGGGTTTAGTCGAGATTTTCATCCTACAGTCCATTCTTTTGTGTTTGGGTCCTATGGCTTGCTTCTATAATCCATTCCATACATGTTTTATGGTTTAGAACTATAGTTTATTCACCTACATGGTTTTAATGATCTCCTCCATGGTTTCCATTGAAACCTAACCATGGATGGATGATTTGGGTTTCTCCTAGATCATACCCTCTTCACTATCTACTCTAAGGTCTTAAGAAATTCATGGAGATAGTATCCATACCTGAGAAGTAGACTTGTTTCTCTGAAGCCTTCTCTTTGGTCTTCTTCTCCACTTTTCTTCTCTTCTCATTCTCTTCTCTTTCTCTCAATCCAATTAGGGTTCTAAAAGGAGTGAAAGAGACTTAGGGACATCCTATTTATAGAGTAGAAACTCCCAAAATAAGTCTCACTGAGATTAGGAAAGAATCCCATTAAAATTTGGAAAGATTCCAAATCACGATTTCTGTCTACAAACTGGGGGTCGATGAGGGGGTCGGAGGTCCCGTCGACCCCTGGTTCTAAGTTGTCCGACCCCCGATTAGAAACTCAGGGTCTGACTTTTATATTGGGGGGGTCCGACCCTGCCTAGCTGGGTGTGCGACCCTCCCCCCTATTTTAGTGTTTTTGGGTCAGTTTAATACCTGGAATCGTTATCTCCTTCACGCACTTGGTCCATTTGGCTCGACCATGATGGGTAGACCTGGTTCAAGGTGGTAAGACTGGTTAGTTCAATACGGGTCTTACAACTCCCCCTTACTTATAAAAATTTCATCCTCGAAATTGTTCATACCTTTCGAGTCGAATAGATGAGGGTATTGCTTTCGCATAGCATTCTCTTCTTCCCATGTGATTTCTTCTATATCCCTGCTTCTCCAAGTGATCTTAACATAATAAATGTCATGGTTGCGTAGTCGTTGCACCTTTCGGCTGGTGATTTCAGTTGGTGCTACTTCAAACATCAAATCCTTAGTCAAATCAGGTAGATATATTGTCAATACGTGCGTTGGGTCTCTGACATACTTCTTCAATAAAGAGATATGAAATACGTCATGCACACTTGACACAGATGGTGGTAGTGCTAACTGATAAGCCACTTTTCCACGTTTAGCTAAAATCACATAAGGTCCGACATATCTCGGACATAATTTCCCATTCTGTTCGAACCGTTTCAAACCTCGCATAGGTGACACTTCGAGGAATACCTTATCACCTACGAAAAATTCTAGGTCTCGGCGTCTAGTGTCTGCATATTGCTTCTGACGATTCTGAGCCGTTCTTACTCTTTCCTTAATAATGTCGACTACTCGACAAGTATCTTCAACAAATTCTGGTCCAACAATACTACGTTCTCCAACTTTATTCCAAAACAAAGGAGTTCGACACTTCCTGTCATACAGTGACATCTGTATAGTAGCCTGATAACTATTGTTATAAGCGAACTCAATCAGTGATAATTTTTCATCCCATTATCTTTTAAAATCAATTACACAAGCTCGGAGCATGTCTTCTAGAATCTGAATTGTGCGCTCCAACTGTCCGTCTGTCCAAGGATGGAATCCAGTGCTGAACTTCAATATTGTACCTATAGCCTTCTTTAATCTTTCCCAAAACTTTGAAGTAAATCATGGATCTCTGTCGGACACAATGCTTTCAGGTACACCGTATAATCTGACAATATTATCCACATACAACATAGCTAACCTTTCCAGTGTATACTGAGGTCGTATAGCTATAAATCGAGCCATTTTAGTCAGTCTATCTACAATCACCCAAACTGCGTCAACTACTCGGGGAGTCAATGGTAACCCTGTGACGAAGTCCAGAGTGATGCAGTCTCATTTCCATACTGGTTCTGGTAACGGCTGTAACAGTCCTGCTGGTCTTTGTCGTTCAACTTTCACCTTCTGACAATTTAGGCATTGAGACACAAACTTAGCTATATCTGCTTTCATTCCCCTCCACCAATATAATTTCTTTAGGTCATGATACATCTTTGTACTTCCAGGGTGTATCGAATAGGCGGTGGTATGAGCTTCCTTCATTAGTCGGTGTTTAATGTCCAAACTTTCTGTTTCAGGTACACATATCCTTCCTTTGTACTTCAGTACCCTTTCATCATCTAAGGAGAACTCAGGAGTAATCCTACCTTTTTCGATGTCTTCTTGTACCGTTGTTAGATAAGGGTCTGATTTAATCGCTCTTTTCACTTCATCAAGTATATCTGGTACAATCTTCAAGGTGGCGAACATATTTACAAACCGATGGATAAACCTTTGGTTGGTTGATTCACCCGGTACATCTATCACAAACTATTCCTTACAGTAACTGAACACTCTTCCGGTAGTACACAGTGCAGCAGTGATGCTAACCTCTTCTGGGGATTTCATCATTGTCTTTCTACTCAGTGCGTCCGCAACCACATTAGCTTTTCCTAGATGATACTGGATATCACAATCATAGTCTTTCAATAGTTCCAGTCATCTTCTTTGTTTCATATTCAACTCCTTCTGATTAAAGAGGTAAGTAAGACTTTTATGATCTGATTTAATGTGAAATTTCTCTCCGTACAAGTAATGTCTCCATATTTTGACAGCATGTACAACTGCTGCTAATTCCAAATCATGAGTGGGATAGTTCTTCTCATGTGTCTTCAATTGTCTTGAGGCATAAGCAAATATTTGTGCTCCTTGCATAAGTACACATCCTAATCCCAGTCCTGATGCATCAGTGTACAAAATAAATGGCTGTCCTGGAATCGGAATGGTCAAGATTGGAGCTGATATCAATCTAGCCTTCAATGTTTGGAAACTCTTCTCGCATTTATCAGTCTACACAAACTTTTCGCCCTTCTTAGTCAAACTGGTAAGAGGTACAGAAATTCGAGAATAGTCTTCCACAAATTGTCGATAATACCCAGCTAGACCTAAGAAACTTCTAATTTCTACAATGCTCTTTGGTGCTTCCCACTTCACAATAGCTTCGATCATGCTAGGGTCCACTTTAATTCCTTCAGCAGATACAACGTGGCCTAGAAATGCGACTTTCTTTAGCCAAAACTCACACTTTGTAAATTTGGCGTAGAGCTTCTCCCTCCGTAATTGCTGCAGAGCGGCGTTTAGATTCTTAATATGAGTTTCCTCGTCTTTGGAGTAGACCAATATATCATCGATGAATACAATAATCGACGTATCCAACATATCATGGAATACCCGATTCATAAGTTCCATAAAGGTTGCTGGTGCGTTCGTCAATCTGAAATACATGACCAAAAATTCATAATGTTCATATCTGGTCCTGAATGCTGTCTTGGGGATATCACCATCCTTCATATTCAACTGATGGTAGCCTGACCGAAGATCGATCTTGGAGAACACTTTGGCACCTTGCAACTGATCGAACAGTCATCGATCCGAGGCAATGGATATCGATTCTTGATTGTCAGTTTATTCAGTTCTCGATAGTCTATACACAATCGAACGCTACCGTCTTTCTTCTTCACGAATAATACTGGTGCTCCCCATGGTGATATGCTAGGTCAGATGTAGTCCTTGTCCAGCAGTTCTTGTAGTTATACTTTTAATTCCTTCAATTCAGTAGGAGCCATCTGATAAGGTGCTTTAGATATTCGTGCGACTCCAAGTATCAGATCTATAACAAACTCGGTAGCGCGGTCGGGTGGTAATCCTGGTAGTTCTTCAGAAAATACATCTGGATAGTCACGCACGACATCAATGTCTTCCATTCATGGTGCTTCTTTGGTAAGATCGACCATAGATACTAAATACCCAACTGCTCCTTTCTCAAGGTACTTCCTAGCCTTTAATGCAGAGAGTATGAGCTTTCGTTTACGTGAAAGTTTGGTTCTCGAAAAACTGAACTCTGCTCCTTCTTTGTCTTTAAATGTCAGCTTCTTTTTGGCACACAATAGGTTTACAGAATATCGAGCTAACCAGTCCATTCCCAAGATGACGTCGAAGTCTATCATCTCAAGTTGGATCAAGGTTGCATCCAAAGTCTTTTCATCAATAAAAGTGGACATGGTCCATAACCTTTTTCTAACTCCACTTCTATTCCCATAGGTGATCGTACAAGCAATTTGTAGTCTAAGGATTTAAGGGGTAGATTTAGCTTCTTTCCAAATGACATAGATATAAAATAATGAGTAGCTCCTGAATCAAAGAGTACTCTGGCGGGAATGCCATTAATAGGTACGATACCTGTGATTTGTTTGGATTTAGTTTACATGCTCACATAATGTAACACAAAATGATAAGATTCAGATCATACCTGTGACCACATCAGCGATGCGGCAGCATCCTCGGATGTAACCGCGTAAACTCTGCCTTGTTGTAGTTGCTT
Source organism: Protea cynaroides (assembly GCA_028583415.1). NCBI lineage: Eukaryota > Viridiplantae > Streptophyta > Magnoliopsida > Proteales > Proteaceae > Protea > Protea cynaroides. Next base: position 65,034,586 of record CM053267.1, on the reverse strand, counting down.
CTTGGGCTTAGTACACTCCCTTGCCATATGCCCTACTTGATTGCAGTTAAAACATTTTATCCCTTCAATGACTTGCTTTTGTTGTTGAGCTGCAGGGGTAGTCTTGGCTGCAGCATTAAAGCCTTGAGTACGGAAGGGTTTGCATACCTTGGTGTTTCCTCCATTGTAAAAATTTTCATTAGGCCTTTTGATTCCCCTATTTTGAGCAAAGTAGCTCTCTTTCTGGCTCGACTCTATCACTCGAGCAATTTGTGCCGCTTCATTATAGATTTTCTTGTTAAGTCCCAGAATATGTTTGCGGATACTTCCCCTAAGTCCCATGACGAACCTTCGGGTCTTGGTGTCTTTTACTTGCATACTGACTGGTGCGAAGAAAAATAGCTCCTCATAACGCTGTTGGTATGCATCGACAGTCATCTGTCCCTGATATAGACTCAGGAACTCCTTCTCCATGGAATCTCTGAAACTTCTAGGAAAGTACTTCTCAAAGAATACTTCCTTATAAATATCCCAAGTCAGCTGGGCGTGCTTCGTTAATAAATATGTCCTGGTAGACCTCCACCAATGGTGTGCATCTCCTTTCAGCATAAAGGTGGCACACAACACTTTTTCTTCCTCATTTACTGTCATCATCATAAAATTTCTTTCCATTTCGTCAACCCAGTGTGTCGGCCATAAAGGATCTGCTGGCTTGCCATTAAATTCTTTGGGCTTCATTTTCAAGAAATGCTCCACCAGTCTGGAGTGGTCTAGTTGTTGCGGGACATACGCCCCATACATAAGTGGTTGGTATTGATATCCACCTTGAGCTACCTCAGGATTCTACACTTGAGCCTGCATGATGGGAGTCTGAGGTGCGTGGGGTACTATGTTACTTCCCCCTGGTACCGTGCTTGCTTGTCCTGTTGGCATTGGCGGTGTCTGTGCAGCTGGAAAAGTCATGCCTATGGCAGCCTGCATAGTAGCTTGTGCCTGTTGCATTTGCTGCAGCTGTTGGGCCAAGTTCATTACGACTGTAGCCAGGTCTGTAGGTGGAGCTGGCAGATTTGTAGGATTTGTCTATCCATTAATTACGGACGGTGCCGTGTTCATATTCCCCTGTGTTTTCGGGTGTGTCTAGCTATCTTCCCCCACAGGTGGTGGTGGTGGGATAGAGTTACGGCTTCGTCTAGTCACTCTGCGTCCAGCCATTATTTGATCCGGTAGTGGGAATGCCTGAAAATCATAGAACATGTGAGGAATTCATGGTATACTTTATTCTCATATTTTAAAACCACTAACAAATGCAAATTTTGAATTTTTCAGATCATTCTGTTGAAAATACTATATTTTCACTGCAGGGTCGATGGTGGGGGTCAATGGATGTCCGACCCTCAGTCTATGACCTTGAGGAATCACTGATTCTTCCCGAGAGCCGGGGGTCGATGAGGGGGTCAGAGGATGTCCGACCCAGGGTGCGACCCCTGGTTCTCTGTCAGATTACCGAGAGCCGAGGGTCGATGAGGGGGTTGGAGGGGGGGGTTGGATGTCTTGGTCGAATTCTCCGACCCTCGGACCAAAAATCAGATTTTTATTTCTGATTTTGAATCCATTTCTCATTTTTCCTCCTCCTTTCCGACTCGACTCGTCCCTCTGAGTTGCTACAGTGCCAACTCGGACTCTTAGGTGCTTTTTGCTTCCTATTTCGACATCCACACCTCGTCTACAGGTATGTTCTCTACATTTTCATGTTTTTAAGTTTTCCTAGCTAGGTTTTTTGCCCATTTAACCCGTTTTCTTCAAATTAAACTTTTTTCAATCGTAAAAATTCGATTTTTATTGGGGGCTTTTGTTGTTGGTGACTCAAGGAACGAAAGCCCTCAAAAATATTTGAGTTTCGTCGGTTGGTTATCGAGAAACTTGAATTTTCCCATTTTGCCCTAATTTGTCGAGATTTTTGAATTTCTTGAAATTTCTTCAAATTCAATCTCTTTAAATGAATTTTCCAACTGTATGAGTCTTGCAGGATTGCTTAAAACCTTTATAAGTCCTCCTGCCCACGTGTATGGGTGAAAAGTGAGGCTTTTGACCAATTTACGTCGTTATACTGTCGAAGTTTTTGGGTTTTTCATCTTTACTAATCCAATATCTGTTTCTCTTTGTTTTTGCAGATACTATGGCTCGTACCAAAGTACCCAGGGTTCATGACCCAGTACGCTTCCATTCTAACGAGGCGGAGACACAGTATGCCCGCTATTCTCGTAAGAAGGTAGAGGGAGGTTGCCGGGTAAACTTGGCTAGCCTGGCATTGTTCGACATAGAGCGGGCTTTTGGTGACATGGGTTGGCTTCCTATGATCACCTATGATGCCTGCACTCAGCCAGACTTAGTGAGACAGTTCTACTGTAATCTCCGGGTGGTGGGAGATTACAATGATACAGAAAGGGGCAGAGAGCTTCGGATCACCAGCTACGTCAAGGAGGTCGAGATTTCATTCGATTATCAGCAGCTGGTCGACTTGTTGGGCATTTCATATGCTGACCCCTTGGTGTTCTGTGCTCCTGGAGAGCCCCAGTTCTTTTCATTGGAGATGAAAGCTAAGATTGACCGCCAAATCATCAGAGAGGATCGCTGGGAGATGAAAGTGATCTATCTTCGTCCAGAGCCTCGGGTGTACTGCAAGATTATCTAGCACAACCTGATACCTCAGAGTGGGCATTACGAGAGGGTCTCCCAGTTGACCCAGTATCTGTTATACTGTATATGCATTAGGCAGCCCGTCTGCCTTCCTTACATCATCATGCGGACGATGATCAGCGCTACGTTGCCCAGTCATACTCGCAACCTGCCATATGGACGCATGATATCTATGCTGCTTACCCGCCTGGGTGTTGACATGGTGGATGAGAGGATTCAGGAGAAATCCTTCTCGTCACCTTTGGATTGGGAGGCCATCTGCAAGATGGGCATGCCGGATACCCAGGTCAGCGATGAGGAGAGGAACGTTCTGGTGCATCCATGTACTCGAGTGGAGATGGCTGACGCTGAGGCAGCAACAGTAGCTGCTGGAGCAGGGGTTCATGGGGGTGATGACGATCGTCTATACATGGATGTGGATGTCATACCTCCTCCATCACCTACTCATGCCATAGGAGTTGGTCCTTCTTATTCAGCTCCTCCTTCGTATGCGGTTGGTCCTTCATATACACCTTCTGATGACATGATGGGGATATTGCATGAGATACGAGAGGCTCAGCGCTTTTCGGACTAGCGGGTGGGAGAGCTTAGGGACGCTCAGCGCGTGACTGACCAGCGGGTGACTGATCTCACAGCTAGTCTTCAGACGACCCATACTCAGATAGCTTGGTTGACTAGAGTCTATGTTGAGAACTGATGTGAATTAAATATGTATGTAACTGCAAGTGCACGGTATCGTGCAGTAACAGGTCGATCTCAGGGAGGAATCGCTATTATCCTAACTCAAATAAGGCAAAGCGTACCAAAAGGATAAGATTGAAATAACACCCTAATCACTTTAAATAAAAATTAATCAAGCAATAAAAACAATAATAACCATTCATAACGGTACAAAAATTTACGAAACCACTAACCATAAAGTAACACAGATTTATTGCAAGAAAGTGACGAAATTAAATGTAAAAGAATGTAAGAAAAATTTATCTCGATAGAAGATTTCTCTGTCGTTGCTCGTCGTCTTGTTGTCACTCCAAGGCGATGTGCAAACGATTACAAAGGGAGCCTTCTCCCCTAAATTAAATTAGTAATGAGATACAACCTATATTTATCTACCCTACTACAGAGTTCTAAATTTGAAATTAAAACTAAAAACAAATAAATAAATAAATAAAAATAAACTTAAGCAAAAAGAACACAATTTGAAAAGAAAAAAAAAACTAAGAATCTCAAACTCTCTCATAAATTATCAAAACTAAGAAAAAACTCATAATAGAATTCTTGGATGATTTTCTATTGTTGAGCATCACATATATATACAAGAGAGTAAAGATCACAATCAATCTTTACAATTGAATTACAAGAGATTTTGTGGAGATAATTTTAGTAACCGAATTCCAATCTTGTAGGTTCATTGTATATGGACAATTCTTGAGTAGAAAAAATCTTGCACCAACTCATCATATCTTTAGCATCATTATCTCTTTTTAAAAACTTCCATAATCGATTGGAGCTTTCCAATCTTCCATGCCATGGCAATCTTATAAATTTGATTCCAAATAACTAAGGAATATTTTCTCAAGAGAATGGAATCTTTCACATGAGATTGGGCTACTCTTTGACTTAGTCCAAGGCTGATCTTATACACAAAATTCGTGGCTCTCCTCATAAAATTCGTCTTATAACCGGCTGCTGAGTTGACTGGGTGAGTTAACTGGACAGGATCACCAAAAATTCATAAAATGATATTTTTAAGCTCAAATTTCTCCATTCTTTCACCTATACCCAACAAACATAAAATCAACATTAAATATCCGAGAAGCATCATAAATAGAATAAGAGATGTATATTTTATGCCATAAATTCACACATAAAATGTGTTCATCAGATCCCCCCCACACTTGAACTTTGCTAGTCTCGAGCAAAGAAAAATATAAAAATAAAATAAAATCCTAACTCACTTTCGTAGGAATCACGATTGCACTTAGCACGTGCAACAAGCCTTTGAACCCCTAGGTTACCCCTAGTGGACGAGTTGTGTCTCGTGAGTATTTTCAGAGAATAAACACACAAAATTCATATAGAAATTTCAAACTTTAATTTTGGTATTAAGGAAAGAGAGCACACACATATCTTATTAGTCAAGACACTCAACTTGGGATCAAGAAAACATAGAAACCCCCACACTTGAACATTGCTACCTCATATGATTCAAACACTAAGGTTGCATCTCAATTAGGAAACCTTGTTATATCTTCCAAACATATCTCTCCTTAGGGTGAATCCTTTGTAACATACTGGTAACCAAGACCCAAGAATAGCTTTCAACACTTGTATATATATTGTTTTTTTCTTTCTTTCTTTCTTCCTCATTAAGCTACTCCACTACAATTGGCTTGAGAAGTGCAGGTGGTTATGCATTCCCATGTTACTATGTAGCTTCGCTTTTGGCATATATCTTTAAAGACATTGATGCTAAAGAGTATTTTTTTTTTTTAACAAGAGATGTATCCAAGGAATTTCAATCAAGACACCTCGCTTCTTGAGGAGGAATGTCCTGTATAGTTCCAAGAATAAAAAAAACTCTTATATTATAATTTTTTTATTATGATTTTTTTTTATAGTACAAGGAGGTCTTAGCTTTATTCAAAGGATGAAATTACCAACTATAACCATAAAATATTCATCCCTTCAGGAGAGGTAAGATGTATTTTCTAACTTAATTCCCATCTCAAAATACAGCCTAAGTACTATCCTCACATAGGGTTTCATTACTTTGTATGTGATAGTTTCCTAGGTCTCTTTCTCCTTCCTCTTTTGTGTTAAAATCATAGAAATAATGATTGACTTTCCCAAAAACCAAAGTTAAAAAGTTAAAATTTACAATGAAAGCTCAAAATTCATTTTTTAATGAAAT
>CM053267.1:64996328-65028496 GCA_028583415.1 Protea cynaroides | reverse complement strand
GGTCGGTGGATGCAGTATGGATTATAGTCGATCATCATACCAAGAGAGCTCGATTCATCGCTGACAGACCTCAGTATACCATGGACAAGCTAGCCAAGCTATATATGTCACACCCCAAATTCTGATCCAACCAGAACGGTGTGAGTGAACCGTCATTGAACCAACGGTTCACACCAGGATCTCGAATAGGCCGTGTTCCCCCATACAAACCAATTACACATAACCACAATCGAATATAAATATACAAATGGAAGACTTTAAATAGAATGAATCGAGTATCTATTGATAATGTAGATAAATATCCCATTATTCAAATCCAAACACATAAAATAATAATCTTTTACATCCCTTTAACCAATCAAAATAACTGAAATAAACAAATAAAACAAATCACGGTACACGCGAAAGGGCACTCGCATGAAGCGTCATGCTCGTCCTGTCCTGCCCCCTGACGTCCTAACGTCGCGCGACACCACCATACGCCGGAGCGTTTACGTAATCATCCACGAGTATAACCTTGCATCCGGATCTAAAACAATGTATATACAAAGGGTGAGCACACAACACAACCCGATGAAGGCAATCGAGCGTTTCACAAGATTATGCATGAGTAACAATCATTTTATGCGTGGTCCGGTTCAAAGTTTGCAATGTGCTATAGAAAGGTTTGGTGGCCCCCGCACCTCTATACACGAGTGTGTGGCGTCGCACGCAATCACACAACCACCAACCCACATACACCCATCATGGAATAGAGATAGAGCTAAGGTATACCCGCACCTCCCCGATACTCTACCCATATCGGTACCTAAGCCCCCTATCGCCGGGGCCTTGCAAATCGGGCTCGCAACTAACCAATCCTATATGTCAACAATGTATGCTCTATCCCGAGATAGCCGTCTACGGCATAGAGATAGAGCTAGAGCGTGCAGGCCGGGTCGGAGACCTCCTAGACCTCACCTCCCCCTGATACCCTATCCGCAACTAACCCACTAGGATAGAAACAATACGCCGGTAGACCCTATCCCAACACGACACCCTACGGCATAGAGATAGAGCTAAAGCATCGTGGACAAGGCAGCGTCGACTCGGAATCCTCCGTACCACCCACGATGGTCGGGCCCACATCAATATCGGAGACCAACGTACCACGATCTTCCCCCGATACCCTATCCGTACCAAGCATGTTAAGATAGAATACTACAAAAAGGTGCCGGTGTGAAGAGCGATCCCGGGCCCATGCCCCACTCCACACACCAACGAAAACAATCACATGCCTAACAATCACATCCTATGAATGCATGAACAATAATAATAACCGAAAGTAAAGCATGGCATGTGAATATGCACAAACATCACATCACAGATATTCAATGATTAACAACGATTTCATGTCCATTAATTATTAGGTTTAGGTCGATTCCCTTACTCGACGCTCGTTCAATAACTTGCTCCACGTCGCAAGATCCAAACGATAAGTCACGAGCCCTCCTACATAATATTAGGGTTTCATTAGAATATATTATTTAGGGTTTCATGTTGGTCGGAAACCAACATGGATCACAAATCGCCCTCACGTAGCCGACCGGTGGCATGTACCGGTCGCAGCTCAGAGGGAAAGACTGGCGACCGGTATGGTCAGCCGGTCCCCCACGAATAACCTCCCGAGAGGTAGCGGTCGCAACATACCGGTCGCACTATGTGCAACCGGTATAGTCGACCCGGTATGTCTCCCGGAAGACCATACATGGGTTCTTCGACCGTCGTCGATCATCCTCCATGGATTTTCAGGGTTTCTCCTATCCATGCTAAGTCTAGGTTTTGAGTTAGAGCTATCCCCAACTCATTCAAGTCTCGTTTCGATGAATATCATCTCTAAACTCGAATCTAGGGTTTGCGGCAACTTAGGGTTTATTTGCCAATTTAGGGTTTTAGATCAATACCTACTTTGCATGGTATTGATCCACCCACACAACTATCATAGGGTAAGAAGATGGGTCCAAACACTTACCGTTGACAGGTGTAGCGAGAGCTTCGTCAAACGGTAATGGCGGCACCTCCTTCTTCTTCCTAGCTCCTTCTCCTCTCCAAGCTCTTTCTCTTCTCTAGGGTTTGTGAGAAATAATGGAAAGGATTTGAGGGGTTTAAGGGTGTATTTATAGGCTAAAAATAGGGTTTAGTAACCCTACTAGGATTAGGAAACTTCTAGGATTCGAAATCAGGAAAGTGGGACCCGCAGAGACCAATTTCCAAATTCCCGCACATAGTCGTGCGAGGCCATACCGGGCGACCGGTACCATCATCCGGTACCATCGACCGGTATACCTAAAACCAGGTATAATTGGTCGACTTTGGTCCGATTTCGTACCTGTTTGTTATCCGCTTGCCCCGTCTGGCTCGGTGATGATCGGAAGACCTGTCACGACACAAAAACCAAGGTTTAGACCGGGTTTTCAGAGTGCGGGTCTTACAATATATGGATAATATAGTCAGACTCATGGCGTGCCAGAGAGTATAGAATCTGACAGAGATCTCCGTTTTACATCAAAGTTCTGGGAAGGATTATAGAAAGCCATGGGAACCAAGTTGAAGTTTAGCACAGCTTTTCAGCCTCAAACAGATGGGCAATCAGAAAGAACTATTCAAATCTTGGAGGATATGCTCCGAGCGTGTGCCCTAGATTTCAAAGGAGCTTAGGACGAGAAGCTATCGCTCACGAGTTTGCTTATAACAATAGTTACCAGGCTACGATCCAAATGGTTCCATATGAGGCACTCTATGGGAAGAAATGTCGTACACCTCTGTTATGAAATGAGGTGGGAGAGAGAAGGACTGTAGGACCGGAGTTCGTCGAAGATACGTGTCGAGCGATTGATCAAATTAAGGAAAGAGTGAAGACAGCTCAAGTTCGACAAAAGCACTATGCAGATAACCGACGTCGAGATCTGGAATTTGCATTGGGTGATAAGGTGTTCTTGAAGATATCACCTGTGCGAGGTCTGAAACGGTTTGGTAAGTGTAAGCACCCCATTTTTGTCATCCCCAACCAAACAGAACTTTATTGGTGTATAGGCAGTAAGAGAGCAGAGGGGGATGAGAATTTGGAAAGTACAGGGGAGGCGAGTGAAACTCTCTCAAACCAATAGTCGATCAATTCCTCTATGCTCTCTATGGTGTTCTGGGCTGAGCCAGAGTATCCCCAATGTACAAGAGTCTCGGTGGGCATATTCAGAAGGGTTGCAGGTTAATTCAAGGTTTGGAAGCTAAGTGGTGATTTCAAAGTTGATTTTGGTGGGCCCTACAACAAGGTCATGAAAATACCTTCAAAATGATACCAGAATCACTCAATTCTGATATCAAATGAAGAAGATGTCGCGATTTTAGTCGGATTGAAATTGGTTTATTAAATCCAAGGGCTTTTCTGTAAATTATCATAAATTAAGGGTTTATTGGGCAAATTATCGTGATTTAAATCGATCGGACTTCATTCGACCATATCTTGATCGTTCGACATCCAAATATGATGATTCAAGCGCCACTATGCTCCATTGCCTGTCCTCTTCAAAGTGAACGTAAAGAATTTTGGACGGAAACCGCCAGCGGATCCCATGCAAAGTTCCCAGTAGGATTATCGTCAAAACTCCAATTCTTCATATCTTGATCATCCGAAGTCCGAATCAGGCGATTCAAGCGCCAGTGTGCTCCATTGCCAGTCCTCTTCAAAATGGACGTGAAGAATTTTGGGCAGAAGTCGCCAGCGGGTCCCATACAAAGTTGCCGGTAGGATTATCGTCAAAACTCCAATTCTTCATATTTTGATCATCTAACGTCTGAATTAGGTAATTCGAGCACCAGTGTGCTCATTTGTCCGTCCTCTTCAAAGTGGACGTGGAAAATCAAAGACAGAGGCCGTCAAAATTTTTCATGCGGAATTGCAAACTGAGAGGATCCATAATAAAGGGAGAAATCAATCCAGTCCATACTTACTCAGCCCAACCCAGCTCAAGCCCAATTTAGTCCAACCCCGTCGAACTCAACCAGTCCAGCCTGACCCAACCCAGACCGGCCCAGATCAAGTCGGGTCGGCCCATGTGTATGCACTTTATGTATTTGTTATATATATTTTATATACTATATACATTTATATATTATATAATATATGTTTTATATATGTTATATTACATATATATATATATATAGAGAGAGAGAGAGAGAGAGAGAGAGGAAAGAGAGAGAGAATGGAAAAAGAGAAGAAGAAGCCAATAAGAGAGAGAAAGAGAGAAGAAAAAGCCAATAAGAGAGAGAGAGAGAAGAAAAAACCAATAAGAGAGAGAGAGAGAGAGAGAGAGAGAGAGAGAGGATGAGAGAGAGAGAGAGAATGGGAAGAAAGAAGAAGAATCATATTCTCTTCCACTTCTTAAACCTCCATGCCCCTAAATCCCTCCACCTCTTGAGCCATAAAACCTTCCACATCTTGAGCCATAAATCCATCACCTCACTTCCTTGAGCCACTCACTCCCTCCCTTCCATATCTTGAGTCATAAATCCATCACCTCATCTTCTTGAGCCTTCCACTTCTTAAACCTCCATGCTCCTAAATCCCTCCACCTCTTGAGTCATAAAACCTTCCACATCTTGAGTCATAAATCCATCACCTCATCTTCTTGAGCCTTTTACTTCTTGAACCTCCATGCCCCTAAATCCCTCCACCTTAGCCATTTCCCAAAACCTATAACTAGTTCCTTAGCTACCCTAAACCACCTCCTTCTTGAGCCCTTACTCCCCTCCACTTCTTGAACCTCCATGCCCCTAAATCCCTCCACCTCTTGAGCCATAAATCCCTCCATCTCTTGAGCCATAAATCCATCACCTCACTTCCTTGAGCCACTCACTCCTTCCCTGCCACATCTTGAGTCATAAACCCATCACCTCACTTCCTTGAGCCCAACTCCATCACACATCATCTTCTTGAGCCATGCTCAAGCAACCAAGGGCCATCTATAAAAGGAGCACCCATGTAACCACTTGAAAAAAAGAAAGGGGAGGGAGAAAAGAAAGAGGAAAAAAGGCTAGAAAAAAAAAAAGAGAATAGAAGTGAGTTAGAGAGAAAAGAGAGAGAGAGAGAGAGAGAGAGAGAGAGAGAGAGAGAGAGAGAGAGAGAGAGAGAGAGAGAGAGAGAAAAGAGATATTGGGATCAAGAGGGGAGATTGAGGAAAAGAAAAAAAAGGAAAGGAGGAAAGGAGGAAAGAAGAAGGAAAGCATGCCGCACGTGCCATAGATCGTCTCCAACCATCATCAAAGGCTCCACCCCATTGTTGGGGACAAGGTTGGTACCTCAAACTTTATTTTCATAGCTTTCATGAAGTTCAAATAATCAAAATTTGTCTAAATATGCCTATTTCGATAATCATTATCTTCAAATGCTATATGGCATGTGTGTCAGTACCATGATGTTCATGTTTGATGTGATTTAATATTGGCCATTAATCTTGGATAAGTTAAATCCAGCCCATTGATTATAAATTTTGATGTGATGGAATATGGGCCATTGGATGTTAATTTGGACCGTTGGATCGACATCATGAGTGATTTAAATTATCTAAAGCATTAGATTACCATTTCAAATGATTTCAACCGTTAGATCTTCACCGTGAGTGATTTTGAATGATTTCAACCGTTGGATCTTTATTGTGAGTGATCTTGAATTTATTTCAATGTTGGATCTTCATTGTGGGATTTTGATCTTGAATGATTTCAATCATTGGATCTTCATTGTAAGTAATTTTGACGTGATGAAATATAAGCCATTGGATGTTGATTTAGACCGTTACATCTTCACTATGAGCGATTTAAATGATCTAAACCATTAGATTATCATTTCAATTGATTTCAGATTGTCAAGATCACAATCCGACCATTCAGATTCCTTTAAAAACACCCACAATGTGGTCCAATGATTTCAACTGTTGGATCTTTATTAAGCGATTTGAACCATTGGATTGTCATCGTAAGTGATTTTGGTGAATCTAAACCTTTAAATCTTGATCATGAGGATTTTGATGAATCTGAACGGTTGGATTATGATCTTGAGTAATTTGAACCGTTGGATTGTCATCGTGGGTATCTTGAGTTATGTAAATTGTTGAATCTGGATCATAATTGATTTAGATGAATCTGAGCCACTGATTTCTTAGTCTGATCATGATTATAACTTGATGTGAGATCTAAGCCATAGATCTTAGCTATTTTGATGAAATATGAGTCATTGGTCATGATTATAGCTATCTTGATGTGAGATCTGAGCCATTGATTTTGGGTGTTTTGATGAATCTGAGTGTTGATCATGATTATCAATGTTTTGAAGAGATCTAACCGTTAGATTGAGGATCTAATATTGTCTACATTGTTATATTCGTGTATTTGCCATGTTTACATGCTTACACTGTCATATTGTGTACATTTGTCATGTTTAGAATACTTGCACTTTTAGCTTTGAGTACACTGTCATGTTTGATATGCTTGCTAATGCCATGATTAAATGATGTTTATGTCGGCAACAACTTACTTTTCGCTACACCCTAGTCGAACTGCCGTGCATGTACACTGATAGAAGACATTCCTAGGTGTGGGGACGTGCATGTAGGCACCCACATTCATGGGAAGGGTAATAATGGAAAAATGATAAAAGTCTTAATCAAGAATCATGAAGCCTAGCCCAACAATTCTAAAATCAGGGTTGTAAGTTACAAGGGTAGTTTAGGACGATCCCTACCCCTCAGTCCATTTCCCCTAGGGTGCAGAACCTAGATAGGTATAATGTGAATCCAACATTTGATCATCTAGGATCATCTTTCGGTCCGAATGGATCGCCCATATTTCTGACTCAAGCGGGTCATCCAAAATCCATCTTTTTTGAACTACGTGGATCCTGATTCTCAGGTCAATACCCTGAGATACATAGGTAGTTTGGGAAAGAGACCCAGATACGGACCCATACTCCAATCTTGTAAAATCATTCCATATCCTGGTCTCCTTGCTTGGCGAGACTTTATTCTTGTGTCGTGCTTGTGCATACGAATCTCCTTGTTTGGCGAGGTTCTGCTTGCGAGTACGCACCCTTAGCCTTGCGAGGCTCAATCCCAAAGCCATACTTGCGAGTACGCACCCTTAGCCTTGCGAGGCTCTATCATGAAGTCGTACTTGCGAGTACGCACCCTTAGCCTTGCGAGGCTCAATCTCGAAGTCGTGCTTGCGAGTACGCACCCTTAGCCTTGCGGGGCTCTATCTTGAAGTCGTGCTTGCGAGCATGCACCCCCTTAGCCATGCGAGGTTCTATCTCGAAGCCATACTTGCGAGTACGCACCCTTAGCCTTGCGAGGCTCAATCATGAAGTCGTACTTGCGAGTATGCACCCTTAGCCTTGCGAGGCTCAATCCCAAAGCCGTACTTGCGAGTACGCACCCTTAGCCTTGCGAGGCTCTATCATGAAGTCGTACTTGCGAGTACGCACCCTTAGCCTTGCGAGGCTCAATCCCGAAGTCGTGCTTGCGAGTACGTACCCTTAGCCTTCCGAGGCTCTATCTTGAAGTCGTGCTTGCAAGCATGCACCCCCTTAGCCTTCCGAGGCTCTATCATGAAGTCGTACTTGCGAGTACGCACCCTTAGCCTTGCGAGGCTCAATCCCGAAGTCGTGCTTGCGAGTATGCACCCTTAGCCTTGCGAGGCTCTATATTGAAGTCGTGCTTGTGAGCATGCACCCCCTTAGCCTTGCAAGGCTCTATCTTAAAGCCGTACTTGCGAGTACGCACCCTTAGCCTTGCGAGGCTCTATCATGAAATCGTACTTGCGAGTACGCACCCTTAGCCTTGCGAGGCTCAATCCCGAAGCCGTACTTGGGAGTATGCACCTTTAGCCTTGCGAGGCTCTATCATGAAGTCGTACTTACGAGTACGCACCCTTAGCCTTGCGAGGCTCAATCCCGAAGTTGTGCTTGCGAGTACGCACCCTTAGCCTTATGAGGCTCTATCTTGAAGTCGTGCTTGCGAGCATGCACCCCCTTAGCCTTGCGAGGCTCTATCTTGAAGCTGTACTTACGAGTATGCACCCTTAGCCTTGCGAGGCTCTATCATGAAGTCGTACTTGCGAGTACACACCCTTAACCTTGCGAGGCTCAATTTCGAAGCCGTACTTGCGAGTACGCACCCTTAGCCTTGCGAGGCTCTATCATGAAGTCGTATTTGCGAGTACGCACCCTTAGCCTTGAGAGGCTCAATCCCGAAGTCGTGCTTGCGAGTACGCACCCTTAGCCTTGCGAGGCTCTATCTTGAAGTCGTGCTTGGAGCATGCACCCCTTTAGCCTTGCGAGGCTCTATCTTGAAGCCGTACTTGCGAGTACGCACCCTTAGCCTTGCGAGGCTCTATCATGAAGTCGTACTTGCGAGTACGCACCCTTAGCCTTGGGAGGCTCAATCCCAAAGCCGCGCTTGCGAGTACGCACCTTAGTCTTGCGAGACTATCTTACACTCTACTCCCTGAGAGCCCACCCTACTCCCTGAGAGCCACACTCTACTCCCTGAGAGACATACCCTAGCCCTTGAAGTTACCCATTCCACCCAAAAAATGAACTACATTGTACCTGATTTCCAGGACCTCTGGAATACGTAGGCAACTTAGAGGACTTTCCAAGTACGATACCCCATCTTAGTATCCTTAGGTCCCCCATATCCATATCCGTATCCATATCCTCGTTCACTTCGATCCATTTAGGCTATCTCTAGATTCAATCTCAATCATCATCAAGCATAAACTTCAACTTGAATAAATTGAATCTAAGAAAGCTTAATCATAATCCACATAAATAAACCTTAATCACTTTCTGTTTCGAACTATGTTTTTGGTCTTGATTTCCAGGATTGAAATACGTAGGCAATTTGAGACGTTTTGGACATCTCAGATTCAGTCCATCACCGAACCATCTTTGGTTCGGTTCATTGTATATATTTTGTTTGTTTTCTTACTTCGAGAACATGTTTGGCTGAACTTAAGCTAGAAGAACTTAACAACTTGGCATAGGATCCCCCATGAGCCTTAGTCATCATCCATTGATCATGAACAGTCAGAACCATAGAGTCTAAGGAAAGTAGAATCACATAGGAGGCCGATTTTCGGATCGGGCAGTTTTGGGTGCCTAACACCTTCCCAAACTGTACTTTGAACGCTTACCCGTTCTCTGTTGGACCAAAGCCGATATGTTGGGTCATGAGTCAATAGAGGTCTTATCTCAGGATGAGGCTACATTTTAGGTCCTAGACCTAAATCTAGGTGGCGACTCCAAATCATTCACCGTCCATTCGGCGTGGGTGGACATTTGTCCTCACAGTAAGAAGGGAAAGCTATGCCCCAGGTATGTGGGACCATATGAGATTTTGACCAGATGTGACAATGTGGCATATCAACTGGTTCTACCACCATCCATGTCAAGCGTTCATGATGTGTTCCATGTTTCTTTATTGAAGAAGTATGTCAGGGATCCATCGCACATCTTGACAGCAGACCCACCAAACTTGACAAAGTACTTGACATTTGAAGTGGTATCTGTGATGCTCACAAGACGAAAGGTACAACATCTCCAAAGCAAAGATATCCGTTATGTGAAAGTGCATAGGAAAAGCCAAGATGTAGAAGAAATCACTTGGGAGGAAGAGAACGCGATGCAAAAAGAATACCCTAACCTTTTCGACGAACAAGGTACATATAAATTTCGAGACCGAAATTTATTTTAAGGGTGGGGGAATTGTGAAACCTACATGGAAATTTCGAGGATGAAATTTTTTTAAGGGTGGGGGAGTTGTAAGACCCTCACTCCATGAACCCGATCTAAACCTTTAATTCATGTCGTAACAGATCTTCCAATCATCACTGGGCCAGACAGGACGAGCGGATGACAACCAGGTATGAAAACGGACCAGACTAGATGATATTTTTCATACCAGTCGATGGTACCGGTCGACCGGTATGCCTGCGCAGGCAGACCACTTTCCAAATTCCGAACCAAAGGACTTTTCTAATGTTAGGGGGGTTTCCTAAACTCAACCCTAGTCTATATAAGAACCCCTAAACCTCCTTAAATCTCTTTCATTGATCCTCACAAACCCTAGAGAGGAGAAAGAGATCGAAGAAGGAGAAGGAGCTAAGGAAGGAGAGGGAAGAGCCGCCATTGTCGTTGGACGAAGAACACTCTACTGCGAACCAACGGTAAGTGCTTAAACCTTCCTCTAAGTTAAGCGTTATAGTAGGCTAGTCATGATTGGATCAATACCATGCAAGGCGAGGTATTGATCTAAATCTAAATTTGCTGTCAAAACCTAATATAGTTGGTAAACCCTAGATTCAAGTTCTAGGTTGAAGATTATCGAAACTAGGACTTGAATGGAGTTTGAAACAACTCTAACTCAGTGCTCAGACCTAGAATGTATAAAAGAAACCATAGAATCAATAGGGATTGACCAACGGAAGGCAAGAACCGGGTGTATGATCTTTCGGAGACATACCGGTCGACCATACCGGTCGCGTACCTACGACCGATATCTCTCGGAGACTGGTCTATGGGGACCAGTCGACCATACCGGTCGCACCTTTCCCCACAGTGCCGCGGTCGATACCTACCATCGATACCCCCGACCGGTCTGCACTGTAATGAGTGTTTTGACCTTGTTGGTTTTTCGACCAACGTAAATCCTAAGAAAAACTATTCTAACTCAACCTTAACATCGTGTAGAACCTTGTGATAGCAAGTTTGGATTTTGTGATGGCGGAGAAATCTATCAATCAAGCGTCAGGTGATGGAATCGGACATAAATCCTAATAATTTAATAACAATAAAACGTTGCTAAAAACTATGATTCTATGGAATGGTGTTTGTGCATACTCGCATGTCATCTTTACTTTCAGTTATTATTATTGTTCATGCATACTCGCTATGCTAGGATGTGATTGTTAAGCAAGTGATTATTTTCATTGGTGTGTAGAATGGGAAGGGCCTAGTGTAAGACCCGCACTCCATAAACCCGGTCTAAACCTTGGTTTTGATGTCGTGACAGGTCTTTCGATCATCACTAGGCCAGACGGGACGAGCGGATGACAAACAGGTATGAAATCAGACCAAAGACGATCGAATCAACATAATTTTATGTTGACCGGTCGATGGTACCGGTCTTGGTACCGGTCGACCGGTCAGGTCTGCGCAGCTATGTGTGGAAATCTGGAAATTGATTTCTGAGGGTCCCACTTTTCTGATTTCGAATCCTGAGACTTTCCTAATCCTAATAGGGTTACTAAACCCTAATTTTAGCCTATAAATACACCCTTAAGCCTCCTCAAATCCTTTCCATTGTCTCTCACAAACCCTAAAGAAGAGAAAGAGGTTGGAAAGGAGAAGGAGCTAGGAAGAAGAAGAAGGTGCCGCCATTACGACGCTCACTCTACGCCAGTCAACGGTAAGTGTTTTAACCATTCTTCTTACCCTATGACCCTAGGTTAGTTGTGTGGGTAGATCAATACCATGCAAAGTAGGTATTGATCTAAAACCCTATTTTTGGCCAATAAAACCTAAGTTGTCGTCAAACCCTAGATTTAAGTTTCGAGATGATATTCATCGAAACGAGACTTGAATGAGTTGGGGATAACTCTAACTCCAAGTTTAGACTTAGAATGGATAGGAGAAACCTTGAAAATCCATGGAGAATGATCGACGGTTGTCATAAAACCAAGTGTATGGTCTTCCGGAGACATACCGGTCGACCATACCGGTTGACAATCTGTACACAGTGCTGCGACCGGTATGTTGTGACCGGTCAGGTCTGAAAGGCTGGTTTTGCACTTTTGTTGGTTTTCGACCAACATGAAACCCTAAGAAAAATATTCTAATGAAACCCTAATAATGTTGTAGGACTTTGTGACATATCGTTTGGATCTTCGAACGAGCGTCAGGTAAGGGAATCTGACCAAAACCTAATAATTAATGGACAGTAAGTTGTTGTTAATTACCTGAATATCTGTGATGTGATGTTTATGCATATTCACATGCCATCCTTTACTTTCAGTTATTATTATTGTTCATGCATGGATAGGAATGTAATTGTTAAGCATGTGATTGTTTTCGTTAGTGTGGAGTGGGGCATGGGCCTGTGATCGCTCCTCACACTAGCACCTTTTGTAGTATTCTGTCTTAACATGCTTGGTACGGGTGGAGCATCAGGGGAAGGTCGTGGTACGGTGGTCTCCAATGTTGATGCTGGCCTGGCCATTTTTATGTGGCATTGTGGTCTCCGAGGTCGACGCTGGCTTGTCCACGATGCTTTAGCTCTATCTCTATGCCGTAGGGAGTTATGTTGGGATAGGGTCTACCTGCGTATTGTTTCTATCCTAGTGGGTTAGTTGCGGATAGGGCATCAGGGGAGGTGTGGGAATGCCTTAGCTCTATCTCTATGCCGTAGACGATTGTGCTGGGATAAAGCGTACATTGATGACATATAGGATTGGTTAGTTGCGAGCCCAGTTTGCGAGCCCTGGCCAGTAGGGGCTTAGGTACTGGTATGGGTAGAGTATCAGGGGAGGTACGGGGGTATCTTAGCTCTATCTCTATTCCATGATGGGTGCATGTGGGCCAATGGGGGTGTGATCAATGAGGTGTCACACACTCGTGTATAGAGGTGCGGGGGCCACCAAACCTTTCTATAGCACATTGCAAACTTAAAACCAGACCACAGCATAAAATGATTGTTATTCATGCATAATATTGTGAAACTGTCTGATTGTCTTACTGAGCTAAGTTGTGAGCTCACCCTTTGTATATACATTGTTTTTAGATGCTGATGCAGGTTACACGGTGAATGACTACATGAACGCTCCCGGCGTATGGAGGTGTAGCTGCTCGGATGTGCAAGCGGGAGAGGGACGAGCATGACGCTTCATGCGAGTGCCCTTTCTGCGTGTACCTTTGATCGGATTTTATTTATTTCTTTCAGTTATTTTTGGTTGGATTAAATGGATGTACGGGTATTATTTTATGTGTTTGAATTTGGCTAATTAGAAATTTATTTAAATTATCAATAGATACTCAGTTCATTCTATTTAAAGTCTTCTGTTGTATATTTATATTCTGATTGTGGTTATGTGTAATGGTTTGTATGAGTGGACACGGCCTACTCGAGATCCTGATGTGAACCGTTGGTTCAATGACGGTTCACTCACACCATTCTGGTTGGATCAGAATTGGGGTGTGACAACTTGGTATCAGAGCTCTCGGGCTCTGTCCAACAAACCATATTGCACCTAACTAAGTCGATGAACTGAGTTAGAAAATATTAAAAAAATTTAATACAAACACACCCTAAGCATTGTTTGATACCTGAGACGGATTAAGAAAGAGCATAATATACTATACTAAATATGAAACTTAACATGTGCACATACACTAGTTAGGTGAAACATAAATTTTCATTAAACAAGAAAATGAGTATCAAATGAAATAGTGCTACTGGGTACAGTCCACAAACCGGACAGTTACCCTGTTATATGAGCAGTCATAAGAGAAGAAAATAAAAGGGACAATCATGGGGTAGGGGGCCTAGGAGGAATAGGGTCCGCTATGTCATAATCTCGCTCGTATGCGACCCTAAGCCAGTGCACCTGATCCTGAGTGACTCTGAGGCTGCGAGCCAAGTGCCCCAAGTCACGGCTCATCTCACGCCGAGCATCCCTGATCTCCGTGAACATATCCATCACGGTGTCGGGAGGAGGCTGAGATGGTCCCACTACATGTGTAGGCTGTGGTGCTGGCACTGGTACATCCTCCGCCCTACCATCGCTATCCCCATCATCACCCCCTACATTCACAGGTAAGACAGGGAAACCATTGTGGCCAGCACAGTGGGTTGCAGAGATGGAGAAGAATTTCCGACTGATGACTTGTACCGAGGATGAAAAGGTCCTGTTTGCCACTCATATGCTGAAGGAAGATGCGAATGCTTGGTGGAATTCTACACGGACATATCTGGAGATGAAGCATACACAGGTGGATTGGGAAGCATTCAAAGTTGCCTTCTTCGATAAATACTTCCCGAAGAGCTTCAGGGCTCAGATGGAGAGGGAGTTCCTCAATCTACAACAGTCTCAGTCGACTGTGGATGCTTACCAGCAGAGGTACGAAGAGCTATTCTTCTTCGCACCGGCAAGTATGCAAGAGGAAGAGACCAACACACATAGGTTCACCATGGGACTACGTGGGAGCATCAAAGATAACCTATTGGGTTTGGACAAGAAGACCTACAATGAGGCTGTGCAGGTTGCGAGGGTGATAGAGTCCAGTCAGAGGGACAGCTTCTTCGCTCAGAATAGGGGAGTGAAGAGACCTGCTAGTGAGAGTTCGGGTGGCGGTAACAATAGACCCTTCCGCCCATACAGGGCTCAGACCGCTACAGTGCCTGCAAGGAACAATACGGCACCATCTATGCCATCGAATGCTGGATTCAACCCAAATATCAAGTGTTTCAACTGCCAGCAAGTGGGTCATATTACAAGGACCTGCACTCTACCTAAGAAGCAACCTCCCCAGCAAGGAAGAGTTTATGCGGTCACAACTGAAGAGGCAGCTGCATCACCTGATGTGGTCACTAGTATGACTCTATCCCTTACTATTTGGCTTATCATTATCATTGTGTGTATGCGCATATAGAACTAAGGAATGATAAAAATTTCAGGAATTGTAAATGTAGCTGGTATACCTGCCAGAGTACTATTTGACTCTGGGGCCACGCACTCCTTTGTTTCTATTTCTTTTGGGAAGCAAATGGAGTTACCAATCAAGAACTTGAACCCAAGCTTGATAGTTCGCTCTCCACTAGGAGTCGAAGTGGCTTTGACCGAATATTATGGACCATGTACTGTATGTATTGAGGGCCGAGACTTAGAAGCAAGTCTGGTACTACTTGAGATCCTGGTGTGAACCGTTGGTTCAATGACGGTTCACTCACACCATTCTGGTTGGATCAGAATTGGGGTGTGACAACTTGGTATCAGAGGAAGTGTCGTACACCTCTGTTATGGAACGAAGTGGGGGAAAGAAGAATTGTAGGACCAGAGTTTGTTGAAGAAACTTGCCGAGTGATTGATCAGATCAAGGAGAGAGTAAAGACAGCTCAAGTTCGACAGAAGAACTATGCGGATAATCGACGTCGAGATCTAGAGTTTGCAGTGGGTGACAAAGTATTCTTGAAGGTGTCACCGGTGCGAGGTCTGAAACGGTTTGGTAAGAAGGGGAAGCTTTGCCCTAGGTATGTGGGACCGTATGAGATATTGACCCAACGTGGTAATGTAGCATATCAATTGGCTCTACCACCATCTATGTCCAGTGTTCATAATGTGTTCCACGTATCAATACTGAAGAAGTATGTCAGAGATCCATCGCACATCTTGACCGCTGATCCCCCAGACTTGACTGAAGACTTAACATTCGAAGTAGTGCCTGTGATTCTCTCGAGTCGAAAAGTTCAGCAACTTCGAACCAAGGATATCCATTATGTGAAGGTGCATTGGAGAAGCCAAAATGTGGAGAAAATTATTTGGGAAGAGGAGAGCGCAATGAGGAAGGAGTACCCTAACCTTGTCAATGATCAAGGTATGTTCAAATTTCAGGGCCAAAATTTATTTTAAGGGTGGGGGAGTTGTGAAACCTACATGCAAATTTCGAGACGAAATTTCTTTTAAGGGTGGGGGAGTTGTAAGACCCGCACTCCGTATACCCAGTCCAAACCTTGGTTTTGATGTCGTGACAGGTCTTTCGATCATCACTGGGCCAGACGGGACGAGCGGATGACAAACAGGTATGAAATCGGACCAAAGACGATCGAATCAACATAATTTTATGTTGACCGGTCGATGGTACCGGTCTTGGTACCGGTCGACCGATCAGGTCTGCGCAGCTAAGTGTGTAAATCCAGAAATTGATTTCTAAGGGTCCCACTTTTCTGATTTCGAATCCTGAGACTTTCCTAATCCTAATAGGGTTACTAAACCCTAATTCTAGCCTATAAATACACCCTTAAGCCTCCTCAAATCCTTTCCATTGTCTCTCACAAACCCTAGAGAAGAGAAAGAGGTTGGAAAGGAGAAGGAGCTAGGAAGAAGAAGAAGGTGCCGCCATTACGACGCTCACTCTACGCCAGTCAACGATAAGTGTTTTAACCATTTTTCTTACCCTATGACCCTAGGTTAGTTGTGTGGGTGGATCAATACCATACAAAGTAGGCATTGATCTAAAACCCTATTTTTGGCCAATAAACCCTAAGTTGCCGTCAAACCCTAGATTTAAGTTTCGAGATGATATTCATCGAAACGAGACTTGAATGAGTTGGGGATAACTCTAACTCCAAGTTTAGACTTAGAATGGATAGGAGAAACCTTGGAAATCCATGGAGAATGATCAACGGTTGTCGAAAAACCATGTGTATGGTCTTCCGGAGACATACCGGTCGACCATACCGGTTGACAGTCTGTTCACAGTGCTGCGACCGGTATGTTGCGACCGGTCAGGTCTGAAAGGCTGGTTTCGGACTTTTGTTGGTTTTCGACCAACATGAAACCCTAAGAAAAATATTCTAATGAAACCCTAATAATGTTGTAGGACTTTGTGACATATCGTTTGGATCTTGCGACGTGGAGCAAGTTATCGAACGAGCGTCAGGTAAGGGAATCTGACCTAAACCTAATAATTAATGGACAGTAAGTTGTTGTTAATTACCTGAATATCTGTGATGTGATGTTTGTGCATATTCACATGTCATCCTTTACTTTCAGTTATTATTATTGTTCATGCATGGATAGGAATGTGATTGTTAAGCATGTGATTGTTTTTGTTAGTGTGTGGAGTAGGGCATGGGCCTGGGATCGCTCCTCACACTAGCACCTTTTGTAATATTCTGTCTTAACATGCTTGGTACGGGTGGGGAATCAGAGGAAGGTCGTAGTACGGTGGTCTCCGATGTTGATGCTGGCCTGGCCATTTTTATGTGACATTGTGGTCTCCGAGGTCGACGCTGGCTTGTCCACGATGCTTTAGCTCTATCTCTATGCCGTAGGGAGTTATGTTGGGATAGGGTCTACCTGCGTATTGTTTCTATCCTAGTGGGTTAGTTGCGGATAGGGCATCAGGGGAGGTGTGGGAATGCCTTAGCTCTATCTCTATGCCGTAGACGACTGTGCTGGGATAGAGCGTACATTGATGACATATAGGATTGGTTAGTTGTGAGCCCAGTTTGCGAGCCCTGGCCAGTAGGGGCTTAGGTACTGTTATGGGTAGAGTATCAGGGGAGGTACGGGGGTATCTTAGCTCTATCTCTATTCCATGATGGGTGCATGTGGGCCAATGGGGGTGTGATCCATGAGGTGTCACACACTCGTGTATAGAGGTGCGGGGGCCACCAAACCTTTCTATAGCACATTGCAAACTTAAAACCGGACCACAGCATAAAATGATTGTTATTCATGCATAATATTGTGAAACTGTCTGATTGTTTTACTGAGCTAAGTTGTGAGCTCACCCTTTGTATATACATTGTTTTTAGATGCTGATGCAGGTTACACGGTGAATGACTACATGAATGCTCCGACGTATGGAGGTGTAGCTGCTCTGGATGTGCAAGCAGGAGAGGACGAGCATGACGCTTCATGCGAGTGCTTCATGCGGGTGCCCTTTCTGCGTGTACCTTTGATCGGATTTTATTTATTTCTTTCAGTTATTTTCGGTTGGATTAAATGGATGTACGGATATTATTTTATGTGTTTGAATTTTGATAATTGGATATTTATTTAAATTATCAATAGATACTCAGTTCATTCTATTTAAAGTCTTCCGCTGTATATTTATATTCTGATTGTGGTTATGTGTAATGGTTTGTATGAGTGGACACGGCCTACTCGAGATCCTGGTGTGAATCGTTGGTTCAATGACGGTTCACTCACACCATTCTGGTTGGATCAGAATTGGGGTGTGACACCTAGGGTCTAGGATCATTCCTCACACTAGCACCTTTTCGTATTGTTCTGTCTTAGCATGCTTGGTGCAGGTAGGGTATCAGGGGAGGAAGTGGCACTGTGGTCTCCTGCCTGGCCACTAAACTCTAGCTCTATCTCTATGCCGTAGGGAGCTATGCTGGGACAAGGTCTACTGTGATGACATATAGGATTGGTTAGTTGCGAGCCCAGTTTGTAAGCCCTCGCCAATAAGAGCTTATGTGTTGATATGGGTAGGGTATCAGGGGAAATATTGGCGGTGTTTGATCTGGACGCTTTAGCTCTATCTCTATTCCATGGTGGGTGCATGTGGGACGTCAGTGGTGTTTGATTCATTGAGCGGCTTCACATACTCGTGTATAGAGGTGCGGTGGCCGTCAATCCTTTCTATAGCACATTGCAAACTTAAAATCAGACCATAATGTGAATGTTACTCATGCATATGTTTGTTGCATTGTCTGATTTTCTTACTGAGCTAAGTTATGAGCTCACCCTGTATATATATAGTTTTTAGATGTTGATGCAAGTTATACTGTGGAGGACTACATGGATGCTCCGGTGTATGGAGATGTTGCTGCTTTAGAAGTGCAAGCAGGAGAAGACGAGCATGACGCTTCATGCGAGTGCCCTTTCTGCGTGTACCTCTAGGATGTTGATTTAATTTATTTTTATTTATTTTTTAGTTGGAGATACAATTGATGTAAGGATAATTATTTATGTTTTGGTGTGGAGAATAATTGAATATTTTATTTAAATTATTAATAGAGTACTCAGTTCATTTAATTTAAGACTTCTGCTGTATTTTATAATATTCAGATTATGGTTATGTGTAATGGTTTGTATGAGTGGACATGGTCTTATTGAGATCCTGGTGTGAACCGTTGGTTCAGTGACGGTTCACTCACACTTCTGGTTCAGCCAAAATTGGGGTGTGACACCTAGACTATGGACGAATATCACCTACCACCCACTAGTTTCTGACAATTACACCAGCTCCTATTAAAATGACAATGGAAACCATATAAATTATACCCTTATAGATTTAAGATGAGAAAAATGAAATTGACTATTTAAACTTTCTATTGGAATAAAAAATTCCTTGTGAATGAAAGCTTATTTCATTTTCATTCCCAAACCTTATTTTATCTTACAACGAATAGAGGCTTCCATGATTTCTATCATCCCCAATAGGGAAAATTACACGTACTATCCCTAAACTATGGATTATAGACTAATTACACCTACCATCCACTAGTTTCTGACAATTACACATACCACCCCTAATTTATGAAAAATGTAACAAAAAGGTCAATTCCATTAACAGTGTGAAATCTAAATTTTAAAAGACAACTTTGCCCTCATCCTGTTCTCCATTCTTCTTCTTCACAATAGGTAAAAAAAACAAAGAATCGTATAAAGAATCCTGTTCGCACTCTTAGTCTTTTGTTTTTGTTTTACTTATTGTGACGAAGAAGAATGCAGAATAGGATGAGAGCAAAGTTGTCTTTTAAAATTTAGACTCAACACCATTTAACGAATGGACCTTTTTGTTATATGTTTCAACAATTAGGGGTGGTATTGTAAGAAACTAGTTGATGGCAAGTGTAATAGTCCACAGTCTAGGGGCAGTACGTGCAATTTACCCTCCCCAATATTTCTGGGGACAACATCCAACGTCAAGCTTCGGCAAGGTTTGATTCCATTTTAACATCAAAGGTGGCAAAGCACAGGATTTATTGAGTTCTAAAATTTTTGTAAAATCACGACAGCAAGAATCATTAGTAAGCCATTAGGGCCTCGTTTGATAACACTTTGGCTCCTAGATTCCATTGATTGTGTCTCCCTGGGAGCAATTTGAGAGCTGAATAATGTTTGGTAAATCTGATCCAATTCAAACTCTTAGGGAGTGAACCAGACTCCTTTTGACTCTGAGATCCCAAACTTGAAAGCTAAAAAAACTAGCTCTCGTTGCTCCAGAGCAAATGAAATAGAGCTAAAAAAAGGAATTGGGCCAAAATCGCTACTGCTACTGCCACCACCTACCACCACCGCCACCACTGCCACCACTACTACCACCACCACCACTACCACCACCACCACCACCACCACCACCACCACTACTACCACTAGCTCTGGAATTAGATCTAGAGTAACGCTATCAAACCGCATTTTGTTTTCAAAAAAACTGGGAGCAATAAATTGACTCCAGTGCAAAGCAAAGGATTCAAAGCCAGAATGTTATCAAACAAGACCTAGACGGTCCAAATTCCATACCTTCCACCAGAAAGGGCAAGGAGAATATCCGAAGAGATATGTGTTAATAGCATATTCGCCCCCGGAAAATCTTGACGTGACACATGTTTACCTTAGAAATATGCGGGGAAATGACACATGTCCCGCCAAGTGTCAGCCCAAGGACATCGTAACCAGAGTGAGAAGGAGCACGTGGATACTTGCACGTGTCGGATCTCTGGATAGACTCTAGGTGTCTCGAAGGGATCACGATTAAGCGGTGATCCTGGAGATCAGATTCAATTCCCGTGAGGGGTACATATGGCGATCAATGAAGGCAGAAACGGCGCCTTTGCATGGCCACAGGATCCACATCCAATGGATACTTAACTTAATCAGGTTGGATCTAATAATCATACTTGCTATACTCAGTCCTTGTGGAATCATAGCCTTAAAGATATTCGCTTCATCTACGGTCGTGACATCCTCTCATGAAGACGGTACGTCGACTATAAAGCCACGTGACTATCACAAGTAAGGGCATCCAATATCTAATCTCATAGTCTCTTGAAGAATACTCAGGGGATCCACCTCTCTTAGGAGTCTACTACTTTCTTGTAGACTTTATACTGGTTGTTTTAATACTGACTTGAACGTTGGAGTGGACGCTAACCCTCTTTCCATCTTGTAGGAATTTTGACACATTAACAAACCCAGTTTTAGCAGCAACAGTTTGGCGCCCACTGTGGGGCCCTAACTATTCTTTCAGAAACATTTATGGTATCATCCATAATCAGAATGGTGACTACAAGAAATAATGCCGGGAGAAATGACGGAAATCAACCTCCGAACAATTTCACCCTAATTTCACTATTTTCAGCCTTCTAGATGGTCAAAATAGGTTTTCTAATGGATTTTCAACTCAAACCGACCTGAACTAGCCCGATTACAACCCAAAACCGGAACAACCATTGAGTTATTGTGCACAGTGCAGTCCAATCAATCCAAACTTCTTAATGGGTATGTTTCTCAAGTTATATATAGCTTGACACCGATTTGGCCCAAACCGAAACCGTCTCAGACCGGTCCATTGACTCCCCTACCTTGTAAATCATGGATGATCATTACGTGGCAATCCTATAAGTTGAAATATTAAAAAATAAATTAAAATAATAGGCATCAAATCGGCCTAACAATCTGGGATATTATCATCCGAGTAGGATTCAAATCGTCTCCTGCCAAGGAGTCGACATGAAACTCGGTTGCGACCAGCCGATGCCCGGCACATGGGTGTCAGCTGAATCCGAACCGTCTAGTCAGTTAATAAGGTGAAACGCAGAGCGATTCAATCTTATGCACTAGCACTGGCTGGACGGCATGGATTCAAATAACACCTAAGTGTTGGACATCGACTGAATGCAGCCGAGTCTCTTACCAACCCCTAGCAGGAGACAATTTGAATCCATCCGAGCAACCTTGAAAATTGATTAGGAATCAATATCAAATCATGAGCGACCATCTCTGGCTCTGCTTTTGATTCGAACTCTCAGAGAGCCATTTGGGAGTCATTTGAGAGCCAGAAAGTGTTTGTTAACACTATATTGATTCCAACTCCCATGGAGTCAACCGGTTCAAAAAATGACTCCCAGAGCCAAAATCTTAGAATAAAAAAAACTTGCTTTTATAAATCTAGAGCCAAAACCGAGAGTAAAACACGGGAGTCTAGTGAATCTGACTCCCATTTAATTAATTGGCTTCCCGTGTTTTTCCCCATTGTTGGAACGAAGGAGAACTTCATTTCCCTCAAAAGTTCTTCTTCTCCTCTGCGCTCAATAGCAGGTTAGTCCCTCTACTTCCTCTTTCTCTCTCTCTCTCTCTCTCGATCTTTCTTCCTCTCTCCATCTCTACTTCCTCCCTCCATCTACTTCGTCTATCTCATTCTCTCTATCTCTGTCTGTCTTCCTCCCTCCATCTTCCTCCCCTCATCTACTTCCTCTCTCTCGTTCTCTCTATCTCTCTCTTCCTCCATCTCTCTTTCTCTCTCTCTCTCTCTCTTTTCCCCTGAGAATGTCGAACGGGATTAATGGGGTTTAGGGTTTGTTCAGGCATTCCAGTTAGAATCCGGAGCAAGACTTTCCAATGAAATTCGGACCATTGGAAAGATCAAGCATCGAAACTTGGTGAAATGTTATGGTTTCACATTAAGAAAGGACTATGGGTTGATCTTCTATGAGTTCGTGAAGAATGGAAGCCTTCACAATGCTCTACATGATGAGGTTACTCCTGCACTAGATCTTTAGTGGAATCTGCGTTATAGAATACTACTTGGTACTGCCCAAGCATTAGCTTACCTCCACTATGATTGTGTTCCTGCTATCGTGCATGGAGATATTAAACCAAAGAACATACTTTTGGATGTTAACATGGAACCTCGGCTAGCTGATTTTGGGAGCATCTCGTCATTCAGCCTTACGTTTCCATGCTATCTTCTGTGGTGGGGGTCGGCACCTACGGATATATTGCGCCAGGTATGCATTTAATGTTATTGCCAATTAGTTATTTTCATTTCGTTACTCAAACTCAAGGAAGTTTATTCCAGGTTTCCAATTACTTGGGAGTTTGATATAGGAATCCTATTCTGCCAATTCCCCTCTTTTAAGGTATAATGAAGTTTCGGTAACTCATAAAACCTCATGTTTTTCTTATTACTTGCATCAATTCAAGCTGTTTTTGGTCTCTTGTTTCAGATATATAGTTCTTGTCAAACCTATGAAATAAGGGAATGACTACAGTGTCTCATATTTCTGTAGAACATGGAAGGAGCAATATACATCCTTTTTAAGTAATTTCTCTTATTTTTAGCTGGTAGAAAAACCAAATCCATCACCCAAGGGGGAGGTATTCAGTGCAACGAAACTCTTGCTACCTACTAAAAGCAAAGGTAGCAACAAGATGTAGCATAGAACTCAGAGAGTATGTCCCAGCTAATCCAAACTGGCTAATATCCTATCCTAGTATCCTACCTTGGTCTCATCCATACTCCATAGACCCCTTTGCCATCCGACAGACCATCATGTTTTTTATTACTTTCTTTATAGTGCAAGCATCTCAGCCTCTTTGGCCGAGTAGTAGTTCTGTTTCCATTCACTATTTGCACAAATTAATCATCTATTAGGATTGTACAAAACATAATCCTAAGCTCCACCTTTACGATTATGAAAAATGAAAACTGGCATTAAAAAAAAAATCATTTACATCCCAAGGGATGTTACTAACACAACCGTCTAAAGCTTTAACCATAAGAGGGTTATCAATTCCACGTGGTGGCTGGAGTGTCGTGGTAGCTGCTTACTTCAAAATATTCAGGTTCAGGAAGTTTATCATATAACTGAAGCTTTCTAGCTTCTCAATTGGTCCAGTAGATAGCCACAAAAGAAGCTTCTAAGAAACGATGAAGAAGCATTCCCTCAGGTAGTTCTAGCCTATATGTCTATACTCCATCACTGACTGGCTTTTAGTACTGGAAGAATGGAAACCCTGTAATTTGGAGACTTAAATCCTCAATTATGATCATAATGGTTAAATACCCCAAATGCACTTACACCACATGGTAATCCCCTATTTCGTTCCCTTCCTTTCAGTAACTTTTGTTTCCATGAGGCCTTGGACTTCAATCCATTGTCGGGTTCCTCTAGATAGTTGATCCTGGGGTATTCATAGACAGTTTCCTAGTTGGATACTTGGTAATTGGTAAGAGTCTACTTCCATGTTTAGGGTTCCAAGTAGAAGGATAATGAGTAAAACAGAGGCTGTAGAGCTGCTACAGGAGGGGAAAAAAAAAAAGAGAGAGAGAAAGAGGTGGTTGGGGTTGGGTTTTAAATGGGCTGATTTGGGTACCAATGGTTTAATGGCTTGACCTGAAGCATTACCCACGGCTTCTGTATGTTGATCAGGTACATGATGCTGTCTTCCTAGTGTCCCTTCCACAAGTGTAATTGTGATAGTTCTATCAACCAAAAACTTCTAATTCAAGTTTAACTTTTTTAGGGGAAAAAAGTATATGCAAAGGGGAAATCAGGGAGGGAGCACCTATTTTGAGTGAGAGAGAACCATTAACAGACCAGCGAGAGGTGCCAATCTGCGATCAAAAGCTGATGACCAGATTTTATGAAACTATCACTAGGTTCAAAAGTTGATGCAGGGTTTCCATTCCAATGAGGGGTTTAGATCTTGCCGGAGCAATTCACCATGAGTGAACCACGGTGCAATCTGGATTTTTTTGATTTTTTTTTAAACCAATTTGAAAGAGTTAAGTTGAAATTTATTTTCTAAGGTCAATGTTTTTTTATTTGTTAATTTTATTTTTGGGTAGAAATCTAAAGTCAATGTTGAGCCCCTGCATTCCTATGTGGGGCTCAGACCTCAATTAATTGTGCATAACACAGTTTGAAGTTGTGATTTTGCACTGTTTGAAATTCCAATAAAAAAATGCCAGTATATGGCTGCAGCCGATGTTACCATTTGCCTTATAAGTTGATAAATTCCTAATCTATTTGGGTCTTATAATAGAGACGGCCTTTTCCATGGTGAAGCGAAAGGAAACAGACTTGTACAGTTATGGTGTAGTTTTGTTGGAGCTGATAACCAGAAAGAAACCTTCTGATCCTTCCCTTCCGGAGGACATGGACTTAGTGAGTTGGGTTCGGTCCATCTGGAACAACAGTAAAACCATAGAAGACATTGCAGATCCAATCCTGTTGAAAGAATTCAGGGATCCAATGCTCAAGAAAGAAGTAACATTGGTATTACTTTTGGCTTTGGAATGTACAGCAAAGAATCCAAAGGTCAGACCCACAATGGAGCAGATAGTGACACTACGGCTCAGATTTAAAAGGAACCACACGTAGTGCCACTGAAATCTATTTACACTGGTTGGTTAATAGTTATGTTAAGTCTATTAGTCTTTTGATTATTATTTTTTTTTCTTTATTTCCCTCTCCTGTACATTTACCTGTAATGAATATTGTGAAGTTATATAAAAGGCTATCCTGTATCGTCTCATGGTATTGTGAGAACTGAGAAGGCTCTTCTCATATTCTGTTTTCTTGTTTTTTTTTTTTTTTTTTACTTTAAATTCATGTTGAGACCATTGGAACTCATAAATACAATGTGTTCAATCAATCTACATAATGCATGCTCCCCCAACCGATTATGCTAGGGATGTATGCCCTTAAACGTGTTGCACATGGCAATGCCATTCTCAATTTTCCCCAAGTAATGTTCATGGTTTTTAATTCATTGGTCACTCCGAGTGACATGTTGTCCATACTAAATTAAAAGGTATTACAAAAGTTAAAGTATCTAGAATTGTATCAATATCAACAATATCAATACTTAAAACCATGGTTATGTTCCACCTTTTCTGTCGAAAACATTTTAGTGGATACATTTCCCAAAGGATTTTCTTCTCCCTAACGAGACAAGAAGACAGGTTCTGATGGAGAATATGATTTTCAGGTGATTACTTAAAAAAACTTCCTCTAAACGAATGCTATTGTAAGCTATGTGGAGGCTGATGTATCATTCCCACTACTGGATAGGTGTGGGAGCTTATAAATTAGTGACATTTGCTAACTCACTTGGAGAACTTTTCCTCTTAAGTTATCAGATTATCATCTACATCTTGCATCATCATTACCCCCGATTTGCACGGAGAAAATGTTTACTGATTGAAACCCACCACTACGAGAGCTGATGCTGCCTTCAATCTCATGACTGGCCATCCCATTTCTAAAACCAACTGTAAGGGTTTTTTTTTTTTTAATATCGCAGAACCAAAGGCAAATGGATAAAATCAAAACAAAGTTTTTTTTTTATTTATTATTTTTAGTTTATAGAAATCTCGTACTATTATTACTATTGGAGCCTTCTCTTCACGTTTGAATCATCTCATGTTGTTGGAGGGACTCCAACCGTGATCCAACGGCTAAAATTTTTTTGGGAAAAAATAGATTCTTTAATTTTTTTTCTTTTCTTACCTGACATTCTTTGCTCTCTAAATATGGGTATTTATCTTGACATGTTTTGTTATTTATAACCACGAAAAGGAACCTTGTTTTGTATTCCTAGTCAACAGAGATATAAATCTGAATTTTTTTCATCTTGACATGTTTGTATTCCTAGTCATATAGGTATTTATCTTGACATGTTTTGTTATTTATACATCATCCAAGATGTATTGAAGATGATGTTAATGAATTTGATACCTTGTTAGTAATATCGGTTTTGATTATGACAGGTGGACCAGTATAACTATGTTTTGTAATTAACGATAATTATTACAATTTTATTTTAATTAATATTTATATAATCCATGTGGGTACAAAAATATGACTACCAATATTCCACCAGAAAATATGACTACCATGTGAATTTTAGCAAAAATACATACATAATAATGGTTTAATGGCAATCATTGTATTATTTAAAGCAAAAAATTTTATTCCAGATTAGTGTTTACCAAACAGTCTCTTGCTCTCAGTGAGCTCCGAAATCGATTCCAGAATAGTTTTTACCAAACAAGCTCTAGCTCTCAATCAGCTCTGGAATCGATTCCAGAGCAGCGTTACCAAACAGGCTCCAAATAGGTTCCAGCTCTCAATCAGCTCTGGAAATAAGTGGGAGCTCAAAAATGACTCCAGAGCAAGATCCTTGGAGCCGGAGTCAGAGTGTTACCAAACAGGCACTAAGGGCCCGTTCGATAACACTCCAGCTCCCATGGAGCTACTTCTGGTCCGGAGTCGTTTTCTACTTCTTCTCTGGAGTCATAATTTTTGGAGTAGAATGCTGATTGATAACGCTTGATAAATAGTAACTGAATTTTTTTTTTTTTCAAATTACAATTTAGGCATTTAATTAAAAGTCTAAGTAAGAATATATATATATATATATATATATATATATATATATATATATATATATATATATATATAAGTTTAAAAAAGATAGCAAAAAAGCAAAACAAAGTTCATTGCACTGCTAAATACCATACACTTTCTTTATAAATACCATATATGAAACTAAAACATAACCTATCTGTAGGACGATATTAGACTGTTGAACGTACACACACAAAGAAAGAAAACTAAACAGGATGAAGCTTTTCTAAAAGAGGTAACAACAAATTAGAAGAAGCAAAGAAGTATGTGTAAAATATTGAATTACATCAAACTAAAAAGTAACAATTGTATTTTGATAAAAATAAACATAACACAATCCTGAGTTAACCATATTTTAAGGGGTAACACATCATATCTGGGGTAAATGATGACGTCTAGCTAATTGATTAGCAATATGCACTCTCAGTGCATTCATCTCAGGTCCTGTGCCATGCAAATTATCGTTCTCTTCAACCACAACATCACCCGGCAATATTACATGATCATTATCTTGATCGGGTACAATGGCATCAAAATCACCCAATTCATTAAATGTTGCGTCGGCCATTTCTTCATCTTTGATGTAGTTATGTAGCACACAACAGACAACAACAATGGCACTTTGAATATTCAGGGGATATGATGGCATTAACTTCAAAATTCCGAACCTAGCCTTCAAAACCCCGAATGCTCGTTCAATAACATTCCTCAAGGAAGAATGCCTATGATTGAACAATTCCTTTGTGGTTCGAGGTTGACGTCCCGTTCCCCGATAATCACGTAAGTGATATCTATCCCCTTTAAATGGCGTCATATAACCACGAAGAGTCGGGTATCCAGAATCAACAACGTAATATTTTCCTACGATGCATTATCATAATTAGATAATAATCACCAAAATATAACTTTAAATGAAACTTTCTTTATAAGTACTGCCGGAGGACGAGGGAATATCAAATTTGTATCTTGTCTCGCATAGTTGAATACCCGGCAATCGTTTGCGCTACCTTCCCACCCAGCGTATACATAGGTAAATTTCATATTGAAATCACAAACACACATCACATTTTGTGATAGTCCCTGCTTCCTATTCCTATATGGTACTTGTAAACCAACTGGAACAGAAGCATCAATATGTACGCCATCAATTGCCCCAATACAATCCTAATACATAAAAACAATTTTGTAAGATAGAAGTATACACAGTTTGACAAATGATGTAGAGAACTACAATTCAGATCCATTGTACTACATCTGATCTGTGTTGGCACATCATTGAACGAAGGGGGTCGAATGCGCTCTCTACCCAACTTCAAGAATGCTTTCAACACAATATGAAAAAATCTACTTATGGTCTCACCAGAGTGTTGAAATCTCTCAGAGATTTTTCTATTACTACCTCTCCCCTGCAGTGCCTGAATGAACATGGCAATTTATTCGTCAACTCTAATGTAACGACTATCTTGTAGCCAGCCACGTTGCTTCAACAGGTTACATAAGTTGACAAAAACGTGGCATTCCATCCTAACCTCCTCATATATCCTATTACTATGCACAAACATAAGTTCAAACATTCATGATGCACCAGGCAAGTTACTATCTCTACATGGTTCTCTACAATGGATTGAGTTGTCAATCTCATCAAGTGCTAGTAAGCTCAATAATCCAAATTCTCCTTCTTCCTCTGTCATGAATAACTCATTCACATCACGATTAATTTGACCATTCATCGAATCTACTGCACATTGATAAATAGACAAAATAGATGAGTTGTTATACTACAAGGTTTTAAAGCATGTCATAAATTTAAAATAAAAAGCATATTGTTCAATGACATGAAAAATAGTCATTCTAGCTTAAATCCATGAAAAAAGAAAAACAGCATCACAAAGTTATAGCGTACTGTTCACAATGCACTAAATAACATGAAAAATCCCATCAAAGTTATAACTTTTCAAAACCATTCCAGAACTGATAACTACTTGGGGATAGATTCTATCAACCAAAGCTTCTTATGATCTTCCATGGTCAAAAATACCTCCCTCCACTCTGGATTCTTTTGCATGTGGTACACAGCACGCACATATAATTCCCTATCCAAATCTGGCATACTGTCCAAAAATTTCACACACGAAGCAATTGAAAACCCAGATGATGTCACAATACTAGTGGGAGAAGGAGAAGAGGAAGAAGTAAAAAACTCTAATCTTGCCCTGGAGTGCTCAACCATTTCTTTGATAGCTCCTGCTATTTCGGATGTCTTCTTCTTTTTCCTAATACCAGTTGGTGTTCTATCAAGATTGTGAGCATTTATGCTCGGATGTAATGGTTCATCACCAAGATCAACAAATGGTGGGGCTGATTGAGTTGTAGTTTGCGGCATGGACGTAATGTCTATCTCCTCATCATCTTCATCCAACCACTCCTGGGTACTAGCAAATGCATTAGATCCGGTCGCATAGGAATCACCAAAGATAATGCAAAGCTCTGTGTATTGTGGTAGTCCATTTCTTCGATACTTCGCCCACCCTGGGTTTTCCTGGATTCATTGTGTGAATGATTGATGTTAGATCATTAGATTATAAAACCACTATTCTATAATAGAGGCTTGATTTTACCTTAATCAGGGTATCCCAGATGCTTTCGTCTGAACAGATCACGCTCCTAGTCGGATCATCCCATCCCATACCTGTGGAACGCACCAAACTCCTAAAATTGTTGTACTCGGTCCTCAGTTTGCAAAGCTTGTTCTTCAGTTGTCTAGGATGAAATACTCTACCCACTTTCTCCTCAAGCTTCTGCTTTATATTTGCCCATCCCACTCTATTAAAAGTACTAGTGGTTTTGTTGCCTTTTACTACTTCCTCCACCATAACAGTCACCAAAGCATCAACATCTGCCTTTGACCATTTCATCATGTCTGTTTCTTGTTTTGAACTACTGGCCATTATAGTTTATTGTATGCACAAAATATCATCAATACATTTGGAACATCAAACTCATAAGAAAGACCCAAGTATCAGATATAATATCAATCACCTACTAAATGGAACAACCCTAAGTCTCTGAAATATAAAATTTCACATCCATATAATAACTTTATACGAAAGATGCATATGACATGCACAAACATGGCCATACATATATTTCATAAATAGGCTTGTCTATCATATCTGAAAATCAGTTTTATCAAACTCAAGCAATTAAACAAGGTTTATAGAAAAGAAAGACATTGAGAAGCATCCATCATTCCTTGGAGTATATTTTTTAACTACAATATCTCCTAAGAAATATCCAAATGTATTCTAAAAAACATTCCTCTCATCATTACTTTATAAAAATGCCAAAATTGCTGCACAAACTTGTATAAAAAGTATTCTCCTTTCTTTTGGAGAGATAAGAAAGGAATTATGTTGAAGATAAGGAAAAGAGAAGGATTTATAGATGAGCATATGTCCATGTACATTCTTACAGAAAGTGGTTAAGAGAGATTGGGGGAAAAATACTTTGGCACAATTGCTTTCCCTTCAAATGTGAACTCATATATAAGAAAACCACATTCAGTTACAAGATATTGATTTGGACTATTGACAAACTTCTCAAATATCTTTCTACAAACATCTTAGGTGCATTTACTAGAAGAGTCTTTTGGGTTGCCTGTGGAACATAAAGCTAATTCCAAGCTTAACCCATATGACTTAAACCTTGTTTTAATCTGAACCAGACAACTTAAGCTATGCAACCAAATAACAACTTGTTTATTTAAACCAGAGCAGCTTAGGGTCCGTTTGATAAAACTTCTGCTTCTGGATTCTGGATTCTGGTTCAAATTTGGATTCTACTCCAAGCTACTCTAGGATTATTTTGGAATAGAAATTTGTTTGATAACGCAATTCTGAAATAGATTTTAGAACATCTTTGGATTAGAAACATGTTTGATAACACACTATCCCTCCAATCGAATTCTAGAAAAACAGTCGTAGTAGTGGTGGTGGGTGGTGATGTTGGTGGTGGTGGTGGAGGCAGCAGTGGTGGTGGTAGTAAAGGTGGCGGCGACGGTGGTGGTGGCGGTGGTGGTGGTGGTTATGGTGGTGGTGGTGGTGGTGGTTGTGGTGGTGGTGGTGGTAGTGGTTGTGGTGGTGGTGGTGGTGGTGGTTGTGGTGGTGGTGGGTGGTGGGCGGTGGTGTTGGTGGTGGTGGTGGAAGCGGCGGTGGTGGTGGTGTTGGTAGTGGTGGTAGAGGTGGCGACGGTGGCAGTGGTGGTGGTGGTGGCGGTGGTGGTGGTTGTGGTGGTGGTGGTGGTGGTGGTTGTGGTGGTGGTAGTGGTGGTAGTTGTGGTGGTGGTGGTGGTGGTGGGTGGTGGGCGGTGGTGTTGTTGGTGGTGGTGGAGGCGCGGTGGTGGTGGTGTTGGTGGTGGTGGTAGAGGTGGCGGCGGCGGTGGTGGTGGTGGTGGCGGTGGTGGTGGTGGTGGTGGTGGTGGTGGGTGGTGGGCGGTGGTGTTGGTGGTGGTGGTGGAGGCGACGGTGGTGGTGGTGGTGGTGGTGGTAGAGGTGGCAACGGCGGTGGTGGTGGTGGTGGCGGTGGTGGTGGTTGTGGTGGTGGTGGTGGTAATGGTGGTGGTCAAGTGATAGTCATGTGAGTGTCGATTCTTTTTTTTTCTCTTAAAAAATTGATCCAACAGCTTAGAGCAAGTATTTATGACTCCAAAATTTTGGATTCGGAATCATTCGAATCCGGCTCACTCTCAGGGAGTTGGAATCTAACTGACTTATCAAACACGCCCTACTCCAAAATGGCTTCCTGAGAGCCAGAATTCAGAAACAGAAGTTTTATCAAACGGGCCCTTAGAAACCAGGGTGTCTGACAGAAAAACAGTAAATGAGAAACATGAAAAACAAAAAAAAAACAGAGTCTCTAGTGGAAGCAAAAA